>JACXGK010005768.1:0-31581 GCA_016801125.1 Novumbra hubbsi
GAGGAGGGGGCACGTCCCCAGGAGGAGACGTGACAAGAAGTAATTTTTTAAAGACAAATATCTGTGTGGCCATATTAGATAAAATAATCATTGCATATTCAAGAGCAAGTCAACTTAGAATAATGTTATCCTACCTTCATCTGTTGGGACATCTTGTAGAGGCGGAAAGAGAAATTTAAGCAAAGCACCTTGAGGAAAAAAAGAGCACAATTGTATTTAGTCAGCTAGCTTTTAATATTTTTAATGCAATACAAACACCCCGTGGTTAACATCGGTATGAAATAATTCACCAACAGCTATTGGCAACAACAACACTCAAGCTTATGTTAACATTGTAATTACTGTAACATGTACATGATTGTTCTGTTTATACCGAACAAGCTAGCCTAGTGAAGCTTGTTCTGACAAAGCAATGGATGTCAGCTAGCATCTTTGTCGTTAGCCATTGACAACCAATTCATTTTGCTGTTAATGAGAGAAATTAAAAGCTTGGCATACATAACTTCTTCTATGCAAAGTTCTGTATACACAGCAATTGGCAATACGAACATAGATTAACATTTTATACACATGTGCAAATCCAAATATCTATAGTTTATGCTTCCTGCATTTAGATGGAGTAAGCTAGTACACTGATTAACTAGCTAGCTGCTACTGTAGATTTGAACTGACAAGTGACGCCAAACTTCCCTGATGTGTAGTGGGACAAATTGGTATAACAGCTTTCAATGTAACAGATTCTCAATTACCACTGTCTTGTTTTTTATTTCCACTTCACTTAAATTTTCTTTTAATATTACCTAGCCAATAAATCTGCTTCATGGTCCTTCATTGGTAGCTTGCCGCTGCCGCTCCAAAACTTCAAAGCTTTTGATTTTAAGCTTTTTTCATGGGGGCCCCTTTGGGGGGGTTCCGGATGTGTCATTGTACATGGTCATCAAATATTTTAAGGGGGTTCCATGTTGTCATTGTGGTCAAATGTAATCAGCCGTCTCTGGGGGCCCCCTTCCTGCTTGGGGCACCAAGCAATTGCTCGGTTTGCCTAACCTTTTCCTAAGTCTCTGCCTATGACTGATTGTCGTATGGTCTATAATTCACTCCAGAATTATGAGCAAACAGTATTTATTTAATGGCATATTGCTGAAATAAGCACTTTCATTTGTTTATTCTGAACTGCCACTATTTTTCCTAGTCACAGTAGAACCTACGTTTCTGGAAATGCTCTTGTTCAAGTGCCAAGCATGAGGTCCGAAAATCTGAGGCTTTGGATTCCAGATCTGTGGGGCCAGTTTGGGCTAAGTTTGGATGATTCATCTTAGATACTGTAGTTCAGGTACCTACAAGTAATTTTCTTGTAGGTTTGTAATACTTTAGCTTGGACTTCTAGCTGTGTTTTAGTACAATTAGTACAACTGAAATACACAGGGGTGACTAGTGTTAACACACTAATAAAATCAGGCTACCCAAACGCATGTATAGAGATTTTACATTTGTAAAATAATAACTGGAATGCTCTCATCTTGACCTTGAGGAGAATTAGAAGTGGGAGTATGCAACAGTATTATAGTATGATATTGTTGCTGATGTCATGCCCACGCCTGGCTAGTTAATGTGTTATAATGCACCTATCACCACCTATCATGATTCAAATGGTGGGGCCTCTTGTGGGTTACAGTGAGACCCGGCCACACACATCCCCAACCTGCTGGGAAGTGAAAGTCTGCCCAGGAACCACAACATTAGCTGCCGCCAATAATCCCAAGAGGCAACGATCCAGAGGACAGACCGGAAGCATGGCAGTCCTTGTAAAGTACTGGTGAGATGTCTACATGATGACATCGTAAAAAAGCTGCTTCTGATTGGTGCCCACCCAGTAATTTTCCCAGAGATCAGAAGAGAAAATCAATCCATATCCGAAGAAGAGAAATGAGGAGGTTGACAGCTATCCATTGAATTTTAGTTGCCTAGGCTAATTTATGTAATGTAGCAGCCTTCACAGTTAACGTTAGCTTGCTACTTTACGCCTATGTTACAATGCCACGATATGGTGGAACTTGTTACATTTATTATTATATTTATAATTAATAATCAAATTATTAATTACTTAGAAACTAGTTGCTATAAATAACGTTGCCATCTGTTTTCTTATGAATGCCTTTTTTGTCATTGAGTCAGTATTGCTGATGCAAAGTAGGCACTTCATTATCAAACACCAAGTACCTAAAATTGGATACAATTAGAGTCATTAGCAAACTGTTGGTTAACTATTAAACTGTTGGTTACTTTAAAACAATGCTTAATTGATCATACACTGATTGATCATAATTGATCATACACTGGCTTACATGTCAAACTGTTGTTGCATTAAGAGAGCAAAGGAATGTTTGGGTCATAAAACTAGATGAGATCTGGTCTGTGTTAGTTGATAACAGCTGAAGTTCTGTGACCCTTTGTTCTTGCTATCACTGTACTGTCCCTAGATCAATAGGAATGTGGCCCTGAGTGGGGGCTATTGACAACTTGGATAAGCACAAGATGGAGGGGGGTGATACTTCCTCCTCTCTGTGTGTTCATTAGGGCATCTGGATAGGACAGGATGGGTGGAGAACTGTATGGGGGCAGTACGGGAACAGACACACGCACACACACACACATCTGTTGGAAGATGACCCTTGCTTTTGTATGCTAAATGAATATGCAAATAACCTGAGTATAAGAACTGAATGTAACTGAGATTGTGTTAGAGACTCTTCACTGTTGCTTAGGCAGCTGTGAACTTTACTCTTGCAAGTGGTTAATAAACTGTTAATTGTGCTGGACACCTTTGTTGTTACTCTTACCTGCAAATGGTTACAAATTAGATTGTATTGATTAAGAAATGTGCCACGATACTTGGGGGCTTGTCCGGTTTTCCTACTTCTGCTCGGCTCGGGTCGTTTTCTGACAGGTCGATCGTGCACGGCCGGAGTCAGATCTCTGGACACTCAACTCCTCCCCTACTCTGGCCTATGTCGTTGTGGGGTTGAGACGAGAGTGCCTGTCAGGAAGGTGGGACCCGTGTCTGTTCAGGTCTGGTTTCCCGGTGTAAATTTACCTTTGCAGGTGAGTGCACAATTCAGTAATTTGCGGTTGGACGGCAGATAAAAAAAAAAAGCTGCATTCAAAAGGTTGGACCTTTTGTTATATCTCACGTTAAGGACCGACGGGTTTATTACCGATAGCTTTGAGCAGGGTAATTGAGATAGATAGAGATTGGATCCCGTCTGTTAACGCGAGTTAATAGAGCACAGTTTTCTGTGCAGGAGTCGCTTGGAGTGACGTCATTTCTTGCATGTTTTGCGTTTCTTTCAGGCTATGGGTAAGTGCGGCAGTAAACCGTTGGTGATCCCTCTTAGTTATTCTGGACCTGCGGAGCTAATGAGAACTAAATGTGGTGTGTGGACATGTGAACAATTGTCTGTGTGGGAGTTATTGGGTTTTCAGAAAATTGGTAGTTTCAGTCGGCGACAGATGCATGTCTTGCGCAAGAAGTTTGAGGACTACGAGCAGGACAAGCTTAAGCAGTTGCAGAAAGGTAAACGGAAAGTTGATTGGAAGGTTTATGGTAGGTGGTAGGAAGAGTCCGATAAGCGGGATAGGCAGTGTAGAGTAGGGACTACTGATCAATGTGTTTTGATTTCTCCCAGTCAACTTGATGCAGATCTGGCCTGTCCTTCTGACCTGCCCCCGTCGTACAGTGCCATCCCACCGACGACCGCCTCTGTTCCGATCTCACGGCCGGATGTGCTGCGGTTTCCGTCCCCGGATTGTCCTTGGAGGGGCCGGTGGCGTGGCAGAGCTCGAGGACGTGCTTCGACCCGAGACGGAGGAAGAGGCTACATTACCCGCTATAGTCGATCTGATGCCTGCCTTTGTTGTGGCTCTTTTGAACATGGGGGACAGGGGTTCTGCCGGTTTTACGGTGAATGATCCCAGGGGACCATGTTGAAAGGAGGATCGGCAAGAGGAGGGGTTTTGACGGTCAGAGGGGACGGGCCAGATCGCATCTGCCGGTGAGATCAATCCATTACACAACCCCTCATTCACAGGTACAAGCTTTGGATGTACAAGCGTTTAGGGAAATTGTAGATTATCGGGTTACAGCCACACTTATTCTTACGATTAATGGTAAACAGACTTTTATTGTGTTGTTGTCCAGTTAATTTGCTAGCTAGAGATTTGATGACACAGTTAGGGATCACGTTAGAATGTTCTGGTAAAGGCCTACGAATCACACGTTGTGTTTTCCAAGCAGTTAGCCGTGATGTGCGACCTGTTGATTTTTGCTATGCATGGGATTTAGATTGTGAAGGACCTAGGGCTGTTTCGCTGGAGTTAGTGAATAAAGCAATAGCTAGGGCCCAGTTTATGGACGTGGATGACTTGCATTGCCAGATGAAGGTTTCGGGAAGTCGAGAGAGTGGGTTTGCGGAAGTATGGTTAGGTGGTGTAGTGAGTGGTTTGTTGTCGGGTGAATATCTGTGCTGGTGTTCGGAAGGTTTTGTGCATGGTTTGTGCGGTCACTGGGGGAGGTGTCTCTTGTTTTTAAGTTGAGGGGTCGTCCCCCCATGTGTCCCTAGCTCAGCCGGTGTTTCGTGTATGGGACAGCGTAGGTCCCTGGATGAGGAAGTGTGATGACGCGGTGAATGACACCTCGGGGACCCCACAGACCATGCCAGGCTCCATACCCACTGGAAGCGGAGGCTATTGATAGAATAACTCCTGTGTTCAAGGCTTTATTAGAGAAAGGCATAATTGTTCCATGTCCAGACAGCCCCTGCCGCACTCCTATTGTTCCAGTAAAGGAGGCCAGGGTTCTTGGACAACCTGTGGCTTGGCGATTTGTGCAAGATTTGAAAGAAGTTAATGTGGTGTGTGGACATGTATCTATGCGCGCACCGATTGTTGTTAAATGTGGTGTTTTTCAGTAATTGGGTTTGGTTTCCCTGTGCACAAGGGATCCAATATTTTTTCAGGTGATATGTGTATTTGGTCACGTTTACCGTGGTGGCGGTTCGACTGCTTAATGTTTTTAGTGGTTCTGTTCGCTGACATGCGTACATCTCCCCGGGAGTGATCTTGGGTATTATTGCATTGGTAATTTTCGGTTTGGTTTATTGTACTCTTAGGGTTGTCTAATCAAACACACGCCGTTTCGGCTATCATGTTTTCTCTCTCCTTATCTGGGGAGGACCAGTAGTGGAATCCTGGTTCCACTGAGTTTTGGCATTGTGCATCACACGCTATGTATGGAGCGGTTGGCCTTTGGCTCCGATTTAGTCCGGGCCTATACCAGCCTCATTTAGAATTGCTGTTCCGCAAATGTTTGTTTCTAGTTGTATGTACTTTGGGGGTTTTCTGATGTGGGAAATAAACAAAATATGTAGTAGGATAAGATATCGGGTTTTATTTTTCTCCGTTTGCCCGCAGTTTTTAGCGTTAATGACAACTCTATGTTGGGGGACTGCATTTGACCTTAAATTAGCCTGTGTTGATGTGGGTCACGTCACCTAGGCACGTTTCTCCACAGAGACGTGGCCTACTTCACTTTTGATTTACTTTGGTGTACGCGGCCAGTCTGCATTCTTTGGATGTTCGATTCGCGTCTGATTACAGTTTATTTTCTTTTGGGGTATTTCCTGGTATTATCCCTCATGTGTTGGTCACTAATGGCGAGATAACATGGGGGAGGTATGGTAGTTCATGACTTTTACTCACGAGGGATTATAAGATATGAGTTTAGAGCTCAAAGTCAAATATATGAGAAGTTATGACAAAGTGTTTTCCCTGTTTGGATAGCTATGATATCATACTGGTATCCCGTATGCCGCATATTTACAGTATTTGGTTTAATTGTTTTTTGGAGATTGTACATTTTATGTAAAGTCTAACATGGTAATTGTAGAGTTAAATATATCTTACAATTTTGATTTGGCCCAGCTAAGTAAGACCTGAATTGTTCTGAAAGCTAGTAGTTTTAGAATGTTACTGTTCTGCCTTTGACCATTGATTAATAACAAGGAATAATAATGTTGAGCCCATACAATAGAGAATGGAAATGGGGCACGTAGAATGTGTTATTTCTTGGGTACAGAGTTGCTATATTTTTACTAATAGTGAGTAGATAATTCTGCATTTGATCCTGTTCTGGTGATCAAGTCTGAGGAAGGTTAATTGAATCTAAGACTATAAGAGTCACACAGACCCTAAATTTAGGACCCCTGGGGGGGGTGACCCCTGCACGCTAACGCCCACGAGGGCTGTGTAAATTAGGAAGGGGAATTTCAATTTTCTTTCTAGTGACATTATCCAAACTGTAATTCTGATTTGGCTTTATGATTCTGTTTTAGTTCCTGGTTGAGCATTGATAGGAGAGAACTAAAAGAAACAGAAGATAATTTTCACATATTGACTTGGTAACAGTAAAAGCCATTGAATTTAGGAATATTAACTCTCAACGATCCCAGTTGAGACTATTTCTTAAAAAGTGATTTTGGGAGATAATTCTAATTGTTACTTTAAGGAGTTAATCTAGTACTGACCAGAGTTGAACAGTACAAACAGATAATAATTAAAACCGGATTTGTTGTTTTCCTGAAGGTGTAAAAAGATTAGAACTCAAGATTAGATGGATCATTCTCATATCGGGTCCCTCCCACTTTGTTTTAGGGCCTGCTCTGGGACAAAGGGTGGGCAGGGGTCATGATTGATGACATGTCTTTGATGTGTGATTTTAGTTAAGATGTAAAGAAATTCACACTAAGACCATCTTGTTTGAGAAATAGTTTTAGTAATGGGTTATGTTAGTTTAATTCAAAATAATGGGAAAGTTTATGAGCTCAAATAAGATACATAAACAATTATTTGAAATAGAGGGGAATTCGGTTAAAGTGTTAAGATAAAATAATTAGATGCAATTATAAATCAAGTAAGATTTGGTTAGATTATAAACTGAGAACTGTTTAGGCACTATTTTGTAGGACTGTTACTTCAATGTAAGCAAACTAGGTTTGCAGAGGTGATGAGTAATGGAAACAGGAATAAGTAAAATTTTGTTCTTGCAGTTTTAATTTGTTGGTAATTTAAATACAATAAAAAATAGTGATATTGTTATTTTACAACACTGTCAGCACAAAATGTCTGAAGTGTTAGTATTTTCTATACAACTGTTCCTTTGGAAACAACTGAGGCAGAAAGAGAAGATATTCATTGGTTGTGTTTTGTTAGATATGTCTCTGTTTCAACATGTTAACAATAACCAAATAAATGTAATGGACACATTTTTGGAGGATTACTGTGTACTGTGCATCAGCAACTAATCTTTTGAAAAGGATTCACTGATAGGTACTGGACACTTGGAAGCGGTCAGTGACCAGGACTGATATTGTTTAGAGCCCAGAATTTGAGTTCTGCTTGAAGGACATGGCAGGTATGGATCATCGGATCCTATATGGAGGAGACTACTAGATTCTACAGGAGATCCAGCTGTGAGCTGCCCTGTCTACTCTGCTGTGAGGAGTGTGTGAGCTGCCCCATCTACAAGACTGGAGTGGACCATCCTGGTTGAATCCGTACCAGGTTCTACACATCACACACAGTCTGCTGACGAAGTAGCTGAGAGAGGAACCTGGATCCACGCCATGCACTGCTAGAAGGCGCGGAGACGGCATCAGAGGATTCGGCGAAAGAATAGGTGAATTGAAGTCACCTAAGAGCAGAGTGAATCATGGTGCTAGTTACCAGTAATTCCAACATGTTTTGAGACCATTGAGACAGAGAAAGAAGACCAAGGAACCCATTTAGGGGACAGGATGAAAGGCGCCATCAGGTGCCTATGTGTCATTTCCATATCAGATGATGGACATTCGAATCACACTATGATGATCATGGACAGATTGTCTCAGAAGGAAGCAAGGAAAGAGACATTTCTAAACCATGAGGTCCAAAGAGGAAGGTCAAGAATATGTACAGGGAGTAAATTTGAACAAACTCTTGTACTGATAATGTTTCCAAATATTTGAGTGTTTTATAGGATTCCTGGTGCATTAATAATCAAGGCAACATTCATTGCAGATCTGGTCACCATTACTCGTGTGTGAATGTCTTATTATGTATCACAGGAGCCACTGGGAGTTTAGGACTGTGCTGCCGAGATCTGAAACAACTTTACGGGTCTATTCGTTTTGCCAGAACAGGTCTATATGGTCTGTGGTAGGACGGCTGCATTTCTGGAGGTTCAGTTAGGCACATACAATACAGGAAGAGATGCCTTGATGAATTTGACCTCAGAAACATTTGCAGCATTAGGCAAAATAGAATGACGCTAGTACTCTAATTTTTGATGCATCACATAAGATATTTGATTTGGTCCTAGAAACTGATAAAGGAATAGATACACTTCAAACAATTCTCAACCAGTTCATATGGGATGGATTGGATCCATCCTCAGGGCTATGACAAATTCCTAGGGAATGACAATATGCACATTGTTGAATACAGCATAGCTGGTTTTGCATTTTGTTTGATAGTTGTATGCTATTGTCCTGTTTAATAAAGATAAGTGTTACTAAGGTTACGACACACGGGATGGTCCAGATGCACGTTAATAAAGACCAAGACTTCTCGGTTTTGCCCACAGTCCATAACCATTGTGGCAATGATTGCATGTTGTTCTGTTTGTCACATCTAGAAGCTCATTGAATTGATGTTCAACTGTTTGTGGCTGATATTGGATAAGAGTTAACAGTATGATATGGTTAATCTTATAGGGTGGATTGTTGTGGTAACATTAACAATTTGATGTATTAATTGATCATACACTGGCTTACATGTCAAACTGTTGTTGCATTAAGAGAGCAAAGTTATGTTGGGGTCATTAAGCTAGATGGGATCTGGTCTGTGTTAGTTGATAACAGCTGAAGTTCTGTGACCCTTTGTTCTTACTATCACTGTACTGTCCCTAGATCAATAGGAATGTGGCCCTGAGTGGGGGCTATTGACCACTTGGATAAGCACAAGATGGGGGGGTTGATACTTCCTCCTCTCGGTGTGTTCATTAGGGCATCTGGATAGGACAGGATGGGAGGAGAACTGTATGGGGGGCAGGACGGAACAGATACACGCACACACACACACACATCTGTTGGAAGATGACCCTTGCTTTTGTATGCTAAATGAATATGCTAATAACCTGAGTATAAGAACTGAATTTAACTGAGATTGTGTTAGAGACTCTTCACTGTTGCTTAGGCAGCTGTGAACTTTACTCTCCTTGCAAGTGGTTAATAAACTGTTAATTGTGCTGGACACCTTTGTTGTTACTCTTACCTGCAAATGGTTACAAATTAGATCGTATTGATTAAGAAATGTGCCACGATAGTGATCACAGGGATATGTGAATATTTTATCTGTTAACTGGTTGAATATGTCATCGTTTTTGCATGACTCGTTAGGAAGAGAAAAGCTGTTGCTATCAAACATTGTTTACTTACTGGTACTTACTGGTACTTACTGGTGTGTACTGGTGAAGGGATAGATCAAATAGGCTTATAGATGGAAGGTTTGCAAAGTGATGTCATGCTCCCTTATAAAAGTATTTTTAAAATACAAATATACAATTGCTTATTTTAATACTGCAATTGTGGCTGCTGTTTTTTGTAGTGTATTTTGATACCCTTAAAATGAAGGTATTTGGTAAAGAATTTCTAAATACGTTTTGATATATCTTTGCCCATTCCTGGGCGGAACTCCACGGCATATAACTTGTTTGTATGTATTCTTTGTTCTGTAAGTATATGGCCTCTGTCTTGAAAAGATCATTAACATTGGTCATTTAATGTCCTGGGTGTTGGGGGGGGTGTCTTAAGCAACTATATACTTAAGGTGAAAGTATTACCCTGGTGCTCAGCAGAAACTGCATTTTTAAAAGTAATCAAATAAACAATCACATTTTGCTCAGAAGGCCCATGTACAAGACAAGGAGGTGACCTTGGGAGTTGTTTTCATCACTGGCTTTTAGTATTTGATACACAAATATGGGGATTGTCTATTTCCATCGTAAGCAAAGTTAGTCTATTAGCATGATGAGATAGGATAGGGAAATGATAGGTCATTCAGAGGTTTCTCCAAGTTATAGATCATTTCGGGATGTAAGTGATATTCTTTTCTGATTTACTTTGCTGATTTACAAAGCAACATAACCACAACTGAAAATGTTTCAAACAATGCCTTTTTACATCATGTTATGTACTTCAAAATTCAGAACCTGTATTTTTGATGAACTGTTGTAATTCCCGTTGTGTTTAATTTGCTTTGTGAATCTGCAAAGTGTCTTAAAATTATATAACTTACAGCCTGAAACTGCAGCTACAGTGGCATGGAAGTTGTGTACTTCCCCAGATTTGGACAAAGCAGCTGTGGCCATTTTGGGATGTAAATCACAATTCTGACCACTCACAGGTGATTCGAATAACGTTCATCATTTCCTAACAAGGGCACATGTCCAGGTCTGGGTAGATTAGACGATAAGCAAACAATCCATTCAACGTGTCTGATGCAGAAGAAATGGGCTGGAGTAAAGACCTGAGCGGCTTTGACCAAAGGGAAAAGTTGTTATGGTCAGACGGCTGGGTCGGAGCATCTCTGAAACGGCAAGGCTTGTGGTGAATACCTACCGACTGTGGTCTGCGAAAAGATAAACTATAAACTGGTAACAGGGTGTTGGGTGTCCAAGGCTCATGGATGGGCAAGTAACAGAAAATACCAATGATGTTACGGGAGGAATGTGTCACAACACACTATGCATTGTATCCTGCTGCATATGGACTGCGTTGCTGTTGACCGATCAAAGTGCCCATGACGACCCCTGTCCACCGTCAAAAGCACCTACAATGTGCATGTGAGCGCTGGAACTGGACCTTGTTGCAGTGGAAGTTTGCCTGGTCTGATGAATCCCGTACTCCTGGATGACAGTGTACATGTGTGCCATTTACCTGAGGAAGTAATGGAACCAGGGTGCACTGTGGGAAGTGACGGCACCAGGGTGCACTGTGGGAAGTGACGGCACCAGGGTGCACTGTGGGAAGTGACGGCACCAGGGTGCACTGTGGGAAGTGACGGCACCAGGGTGCACTGTGGGAAGTGGCAAGCTGATGGAGGGAGTGTGATGCTCTGAACAATGTTGTGTTGGGAAACCCTGGGTCTGGGCATTCATGTGGACGTCACTTTGACATGTGCCACCTTCCTAAACATCATGACAATGGTATTCCCTGATGACACTGACTTATCAGTGCGTAAACACATAGGTTTGACGGATTCAGCATTGATCAATCAATCAATTAATCAAATGTATTTATAAAGCCCCTTTTACATCAGCAGTTGTCACAAAGTGCTTTTACAAAAACACCCAGCCTAAAACTCCAGTGAGCATGCAACAACAGGATTGAAGCACGGTGGCTCGGAAAAACTTCCTATGGGCGCCGGATTGTAGGAAGAAACCTAATATCATACCTCTTGTGGCTGTGCAGGGTGATGTTTAAGAATACTGTTAATAATTAATAAATTCACATGAGCTGTGTCCAGAGTCTAAAATGCCTGATCTAGGTGACAAGCATGATCAGATTGGCAGGACAGGAACAGTCCAGGGTGGGTTGATTAGGGCTTCAGTCTGGTGGCAGCCGGAATCGTCAGGATCTAGATCAAGGTTGGGAGGGGGGGTCAGCAGAGTGGCAGCTGGAATCGTTGATCATTATAATGGTTTGTTTTTGAAGGAGCGCAGTTGGTCTGCAGCTTAAAGGTATTTTTAATGCATTCTAGTCATTGGAGTTGGTAAACTGTAATGAATGCCAGCCAAATATATTGTAAGAAAAGGCACTTATAAATATCTATGGTCTTTAATTCAACATATTAAATAATGTAGAGACCAAAATGTGTTTACAGATGAAACTACCTTTTGAATTGTAGATTCTTTTAAGTTGCCACCCTTTGCCTTGATGACAGCTTTGCACACAATTGGCATTCTCTCAACCAGCTTCACGAGGCAGTCACCTGGAATGCATTTCAGTTTAATGGTAGGGTTGGTTTACAAAATACATAATTTCTGTACTGTATTCCAAACTATGGCAAGAAAAGATTAAACATGCAAAAGAAAATGACAGCCCATCATTACTTTAACACATTCAGTCAATCCAGATAGATTTTTCCTTAAGAACGACCTTCAAGTGAAGTCACAAAGAAATCATCTATCACTATGATGAAAACTTTTTCATTCTTGGCAGTGGATAATTTGGTACAGTTAGGGACAGGGTTGCAGCAAAAAATAATTGCTTTACATAGTTAGTAACCAACAAATCTTAACATCAACTGTTCAGAGGAGACTGCCTTAATCTGGACTTTATGGTCAGGTTGCAGCAAAGAAACCAATACTGAAGGACACAAACGAGAAGAAGATAATTGCTTGGGCCAAGAAATCTGAGACATGGACATTAGACCGATGGAAATGTGTCCTTTGGTCTGATGAGTCAAAATCTGAGATTTTTGGTTCCAACCGCCATGTCATTGTGAGACGCATGCGTGGTTCCTACCAGGAAGCATGGAGGAGGTGTGATAGCATGGAGGTGGAATTGCCATTACAGCTACCACAGCATTTTGCCACAATATGCCATCCCATCTGGTTTGTGCTAAGTGGGACTATCATTTGTTTTTCAACAGGACAATGACCCAAACCACACCTTAAGGCTGTGTAAGGGCTATTTGACCGAAAAAGGAGAGTGAAGGTGCTGCATCAGATTACCTGGCCTCCACAATTACCCAACCTCAAACCAACTGACGTGGTTTAAGATGAGTTGGACGGCAAAGTGAAGGAAAAGCATTTAACAAGTGCTTAGCATATGTAGGAACTCCAAGTCTTGGAGCTGAGTTTGCAAAGTGTGTGGCTACTTTGAAGAATCTACAATATAAATGTAATGTAATGTTTTATTTCTTTATAACCTTTTTGATTACTACATGATTCCATGTGTTATTTCATAGTGTTTATGTATTTAAACATTATTCAATGTAAACAATGTGAAAAAAGTACTACCCTGTTTATAAAAAAGTTGGAACACTGTACATAAACTGAATGCATTGATGTTCAAATTATTCCCTACATTTAATTGAAAATATTACGTACCTTTTACTTTTTTATATAGTGAATGAGTCTAATCTACTGACATGATGTGTTAAACAATACAAATTACCATTAGTTCCCTCTGATGGTTAACATAACTTTATTTTACCTGTGAAGAGATTCGGTAACACATCATTAAGAGTGTTACTTTGCATCTCAGTCCTACTGTTAAAGACCTCTGGTTGGAGGGGAAACTGCCAGTGTCTGATACACCATCAGACACACGCAAACAAAGACCAGAGGAGCAAAGCAGGAAGACGAGATCAACTAAACAGGTTCATATATTTTATTCGATTTTATGAATCCACATAGAAGAATCAGAATTGGTGTGTTAGAGGGACAGGTTATTTAAAGATGGCAACATTACAATGTAAAGACTTTAATTAATGGTACTGTAATAATTCTGAGAATATTGACATTCTAAAGACTAAAACTGGATGGTGATATATGGATGAGACGTGATGGGATGGGAATTAATGAAGACTTCACATTTCAGGAGGTTTTCTGAAGCATTACCCCAAGGAACCGCTTCAGATAATAGTAATAATAATCAACCCAAGTTTTCCAAATGTAATTTCCGCTATATGCTTTGACATTTATAAATGAAACCTCAATTTAATATTATATCTTCTTTTTTACTGAAATCAATAAGATCATTTAAAAAACTAAATGTTTGTATAAAGTTACTTTCCAAACAAAGTGACAGTTATTTAACTCCATTTAAGACATAGATACAAAACAAGGATATTCCAATGGGTCAAATTTTTTACCTAATAGAGAGATCTCTTGTTGCTTTTGTGTGGTACTGTGTGTTGTGTACCCTGTGCTAATGTAGACAGGATGTAGACAGGAAATAGAAGCACTGCAAACCTGCATTATTTGTTTTGGTTGACTCTCAATGCTGTGGTTTTATATTGTTCTGTTGCAATTGGGATTGTACAGGATTCCCTGACATGGTTGACTTTTACGCCTGGGATTGCAGTTTTGTGTAAAGGAGTCTTAAGCATGCGCAGTCAAGCATATTTTTTTGGGGAGTAATATGGATGAAGACCATGTTCTTCATCTTCCATCCATTGTAAAAACATCTGCAGTGTGCTGTTCTCTAGGGAGGGAGCATCTAGCTCCTGAATGGAGGCTTTCATTTTGTTGTTGTCTTCCACTCTCCCTCTTCGGGGCCTGACAGTATGATCTTTAACCAGTTGTGCAGCTGCTCTGCTCAGGGGATACTGGTACTACTGATACCTTTGATGCTTCAGACTCCTGGATGCTGACAGACACAAGATGTCCCTTTTATCGAGAGCAGGGTGGGGAGGGTTGTGTAAATGATTTAAACTATTTAAAAAAATTGTCAAAAGGTTTGTCCTGACAAAGGTGAGAAAGCTTTGAACTGACTTTATCCTGCCCATCCAAAGCTTTATGCAGTATGCTTTCCACTTGCTGATGACAAGATAAAAGGCAAACATGCCCAGAAACAAACACAAACTAAGCATGGAAGTAGTACAAACATTGCAGAGCATCACCATGGAAGATCCCTTGCATCAGGGAATGTCTTTGGGTCGCAGACGTCATTGATGCAAAGGATTTGCTATCATGCACAATAAATATATTTTGTCCAATTACTTTTGATCCCTTGTTTCAGACCAAACTGTCAGTTACAGACTTCTTGAGGGTGAAGAAGTCCACAATTGGCAGGTTTGCCATTGGCGCCCAGTTCTCTCCACAGATGAGAACAGGTCCGCATTGAGCACATGTGACAGATTTGAAAGAGTCTGGAGACCTTTGGTAACCGTTTTGCTGCCTGCAACATCATCCAGCATGACCGGTTTGGCGGTGGGTCAGTGATGAAGGGTGACACAAACCTCCACGTGCTTGCCTACGGTACATTAACTGCTGTTAAGTATCTGGATGAAATCCTCAGACCTCAAGCTGGGTTTCTCCCTGAGCAGGACAATGCCCGGCCTCATGTGGCCAGAGTGTGTAGGCAGTTCTTTAATGATGAAGGCATTGATGCCATTGACTGGTCCTCATGTTCCCCAGACCTGAATACAGCTGAGAACCTCTGGGACATAATGTGACTCCAACGCTCCCAAGTAGCACCACAGAATGTCCAGGAGCTCATTGATGCCCTGATCCAGGTCTTGGTGGAGATCCAAAGAGATCCCCTATTACACCATCCGCCATCTCATCAGGAGCATGCCCAGACGTTGTCGGGAAGGCGAATAGGAATCTGGGGGCCATACACGGTCCTGATTCACATTATGAGTGTCAGGGCTCCACACTGACCTAGCTTGTCACCGGTCCAACCACCCCCTCTAGTGGCCTTGTTACAAAAACCACGCACCTAGTCACTATGTACCCAGTCACCAATCACAAGCCAAGTACTCACACCTGGTCTCCATCACTCTCATCAGCACCCCTATTTAAGTTACGGTATTCCACCTCAACTTTGCCAGTACAAACTATGCTTCACGCTACGTTTTTGGGTCCTGCTTTTGCAGTCTGTATTGTCACATCTGAGCATTCTTCTCTGCTCGTTTTCACCCCAGCCATTATACTCCTCTCGCCGATCTGAGCCCTCTCCTATTTATTTTCTCTGCTTGCTACATCAGAGCTCCTCAAAACCTTGCTCGTCCCTTCCGAACCCTTACCTATTTACACACTTAATCTCATTGAGCATTTGGGTCCCTACCAACCTTTGCTGGTCCGGTCCCCAACAATGAGTTGCTGTGATGAAGTTTACATAAAAGTTGGAACAGCCCGGGATTTCGATTGTTTACTTTGTTCCCAACGAATTACAAAATGTACAGTAAAGATTTTGATATTTAATGCATTTTGTTCATTGAGAGACAATTTTTCTGTTTTGAGCGGTATACTACAAGGTCTATCATTTTAGATGGTTCAATAGAAACAACTGGTATCTAGACACCTTTGAGGCTCCCAGTTGGGCCAGCCCCGCCACGTTAAATCTACCTTCACATAAGACCCTGTCAGGGAGGTACCTAAAGGCTCCCAGGGAGCAGCTGGGGGTGGAGGCCAAAACAACAAGATGAAGCAGGCAAGGCTGCACGACAACTGTGGAAGAAGGTTCCCAGAGCAACCAGCAAAGCTACAACCACTGGCACCCATTCCTCCCAAACCCCCATTGGGTGGCCTTCCAAGAGTTGACACCGCCTCCCCAAAAAGGGGCTTTGGTTATTGGTTTCTCCCTCACCTCATCCACTAGAACTCTTGATTTCTATTTATTAAAATGGCTACAAGGGCCCTGAACACATCCTCTGTATTCATTTTCTGTTTCTCTCCATATTACATGACCATTTAATGAAACAATATCCACTTGAACATCGTAGTCATTACCTATTTTCAACTCAAATGTGATGGATTACATGGTCAGAACCCCTGTGACACAGTCCAAATACGTATGAACTGCACTATATATTTTCTAACTACAAATAACAATAAACAAGTGTAATGTTGTTAATCGGAACAGATACATGTGTTGCTGTACCACAGATCATGGAGTGGAGTCGGAGAAGTATCCCTGTTTTTGGTGAGAACGAACTACCTATTGGGTGTGGGCTCGATTACATTTCCATTCCAGATGATTTGGTAATGAATAACCCATTCATGTAAACCAATGAATAACAGGTCTGAGTTCATTACTGATCAGCAAAACAATGTAGAATTTTTTGAAATAATTCCCATCAAATTAAATGTTTTAATGTCAAAATTGTTAAGCCTAATTAATAGTGATTTAATAATATCTTTGCTTTTCAGGCATTTTACTGCTCTTTCTGAGGGTCACCATGCAGCTAAGTAAATGCTTTTATTTATTAACAAATGTTGTTTGAAACAATGTTCCACTCTTTATTCTAGCATTGACTTTGCTGATTGTTACTTGATTAAAGTGTTCTTACTACCGGGTCTATGTGGCTGTCCCACGTACCAATTTTAAGATAAATGCACATCATTTAATGACTAATGAAAATGAATGAAAAGTCTCTCCTAAATTACTAAAATGTAAATATATGGTATGTGTTCAGTTATTATTTTCAAAGCCATGCAAGGAAGATTGTATCTGTAACTGCTCCCAAAGGTATTCTTTACGTACAGATGGACAACTGATGTTCGACAAGTATTTCTTTCTTTCAACTTTAACCAGCAAACACCGTGAAAAACTGAAATAAAATAAAGATGACATTTATAAATTCAACATATTATCAGTACTAAACTAAATGCAGATTCCGCTAGCCATGATATCTATCTTTTATAGCTAACCACAATATCCTTCCGAAATATTAACTCCCTGTCACGGTCGTAGTGTGGAGTTGAACCAAACACAGACATTTTCAAAAGTAAAGGTGTATTTAATTCAAAAACAAACAAAGTACAAACTACACAAAACTGTAAACGGAAATGAAAGGTTTAACTAACATAAAACAAAGTACAAATAACGTGTAGCGTATTCACTTGAAAATTAATCAAACAAAGGACAAACCGTGACGCTGTTGCGACAAGCCCAAACAAACAATAAACCACACAGAGTGTGACTGTAGCCTAGCCTAAGTAGGCTCCCCAATCAGAGTCAACTGAATGCAGCTGATCTGACTGGGGAGCCCACAATGGCATAGAGAGGGCTAGAGGCCTCTCTAGCCGGCATGCCCTGAAATGGCCAGGGGGCCGCAGCCAGGGCATGACACTCCCATTAGCTTATGAAACAATGAATAACTTCAACATAGAAATAAATAGCAACAATCGCATACCCTGTACGCCTTCTGACTAGAAATTCAAGAGTAGTTAAACCTTTGGTCTTGCTCTTATTCTCTTCATCAACTTACTCTGTGTTCAGCATCAGAAAGTTCGAGAGAGTTCTTCCGATTAGTACACTTGATCACATGACCACCGTATGTTAACTATTCAACAGAAATCACAGGTATTATAATTATTGCCCAAGAAAATAAAGAAGCAAGAATAACATTTTTGCTTCAGGTTATTTAAAATTATAATTGCACAACACCTGTTATGACAACACATTCTGCGACAGCTACAGTATCTCTGACCATAGTTTGGACCAATGAACACCACTATTCTGCAAAATGTTTTCTGTTAAAAACACTACAAAAGAGTGCATTAATAATATGTATACTGTGTTTCTTTGTCAATCAAACAGACAATGTGGCCTTGGGACAAAAGGCCTCCCAGTCATCCACATGGAATTGGTGGGATGCAGGAAGAGCTGTCAATGGAAATAATAACTCAAACATATTCCAAGGCTCCTGCAGCGACACATACACACAAACCCAGCCCTGGTGGAGAGTGGAACTGCCAGATGTGTATTGTGTGACATCAGTCACCATCATCAACAGATGGGATGGTTCTCCAGAGCTGATTATTGGGTCTGAGATTCGCATTGGTAACTCACTGGAGAACAACGGCATCAACAACCCCAAGTTAGTGCAATAGAATAAATAATTTGTTTTTAATTCTGTTTAGTTGATGTACAATGTTGTTTATGGATATGGATTTTAAATTCTACTATATTTAAAGTGACGTTTGATGGCGTTGTTATCCATCTGAGATGAACAGTGTCTACCACTGTTGGACTTAAGGGTTCAAAAGTTATTCCGATAATTGGTTGTACAGCAGTTTTTTTTTATTAGGCAAGGGTGTTTGTTTGCATCATTAGTACATGGACAAGAGAGTAGTCAATATCTAGCCTCAATAGCCCAATGATATAGAAAACACGCCCACTTGCTGTGGAGAGATGCTCCAAGGTAAGACACTTGAGGTGGTTTTGACTCAGAAATGCCATTGATACATTCAAGTCTTTGCCACACATTGTATAAACATGTTATAGAAGCATGTTCACTTGTGTTTGAAGAACATAGTTCCTGTTGATAAATTGGCAATTTTGCTTCAACTATTCAGTTTCAATTGAACAATGTTATAAATCCATATCATTATCGCAGAAAGATGTTTGTTTGGTACTATAGTCTTCAACTTATTGTCTCGTTTGCATTGCTTTCAGTTGCTGGCCTTTAGGATTTTGTTAAGATTTGTAGAAATGAGGAGATGGGAATCAAATTGGTAAATGAGAATTGTAGAATATACTATATAACCCTCCATAATTCACACTGCAGCTGAATTAAACACCAGGAATGTCCTTGAAAAGAAATGGGGAGATTTCTATCTGGCCAGATGCACATGAGATACTTAGATATTCATGTACTTTATCCATTAGATTACACTCAAAACACTTAATCCTTTTAGGAGTGTAATGGGTAACTACCAAGGTCATCCTTGGATCTCTTTTGTCTTAGAGGAGGTGCTGTCACTGACACTCTCGCTCGTCTGGGACCTGGCTGAGTGAGGCCTTGCTGGGCCTGATGACTCCAGGATGCTCTTACAGGAAACGCATGGTGGTGCCTCCAAAGTGGAGGGCTGGGCACATTTAGGGATTCTGATGTTCTTGCGGCTGGAGCTCTGGATGTTTCCATGCTTATTTTGCCTCATAGACAGGCCTCATACTGCTTCTCTAGACTGGGCCACTGGGGCTCTAGCCTGACCAACCTGGGCCACCAGGGCAAACCTGCCTAACGCTGGAAACTATGGTTGTAATGATGATCACTAATGATGCAAACTAGTAGCCATGGTAAAGCCTATTGTCCAAATTATTTTGGTACCAAATACACTGTCATTTCTAAATGTTTCATCCGATGTAGATGAAAAAATCTACATCCAAAGGAAACCCTTTTGTTCTTAAGTCAAGTGCTGAAATACAAACCTTACGTCTCAAAAACGTTTGGACTACAATGTATATCACTGTCTAAACATTTTTGAAGTTTACTGTATGTATTTTTATAACAATCTTTCTCTTGTCTTCAGGTGTGCTGTCATCACAACTGTCAAAGCAGTGTACAACATCCAGTGTAATGACACAATGGGTCGCTATGTTGTGGTGGTCCTCCCTGGATACTATAAGATACTCACTCTGTGTGAAGTGGAAGTATATGGTACAGTTAAACCTTCAGCTGGTTCTGATACCAAATCTGTAAAACAAATTATCCAATCATGAAGTATAAGCATTGGCCACTGTGAAAGAAGTTAAAATACACCTAGTTTTTATAAACATCCTTAATACAATGTGATTCCTGAAACTTGGTCTGTGTTACGATAAGGCAACAGTCTTAGGAGTGGCGAGTGCAATGCCTGACCCAGCCTTTTGGGGGCCCCAGGCAAAAATTTATTTTATTAGAGCACTTGACTTTAGCAGGATCTGGCAGAATCACGGTACTTGGTACTCATTGTTTACCGGTTACTGCTGTTTTGACAGTTATCCTGAGAGCTTAATTGGTATTTATTTTTCAGCATAGGAGAGTTGGCATTCATGTTTTGAATCCTGTCACCCGGCACACAATTATGAATCCTATCAACATTTTAACTTGCTACACATTTGTTAGTACAATGGATGCAAAAAAACTGGATTACTGATCCTTGCATCCCACATGCCAATCCCTACAAAAACTCTTTGATTGAAAAGGTCAGCCATGCCCCCCCCACCCTCTCAACCCATGTATTTAGATACTTATGTAGATGTTTTTCTTCATTATGAATATGTATTTGTGACCCATCAGAATGTAGGTTTTTGTTTCCCACCTGTAAGAATAGTCCCAAGGAAGACCCATGCTATTATCCTGTGGCAATACAACGTCTCAGTTTAAAAAACGATCAAAATGAATTCAAACAGAAGGATGGCTGGATCCTTGAGGTTTATTTGGAAGGTACAACGATATATCAAGGGACAGGCTGGCACGGGGTTGAAGGGCAGACAGGAGGTCAGGTATCAGGTATTAAGAGGTCGAAGTACAGAGGAGGATAACCCAGAGAGGTGGTCAGGCAGGCACGGATCAGGATTCACACTTATCTAAGACAAGGGGAAAATACTGGACATCCAGGCTTACTCAAGTTAGCAAATCACACAATCAATGAATGACCAGGCTTAACTAGAGGCTGTCAGGAGACGAGGGAGAGCACAGGTCTTTGGCATTAGCTGATTAGTACTCAGGTGATCTGGATCTGCTGTGAGGGGTGCGTTCGAGGGAATGAGTGAATGAGGTTAAGAACATAACTCTGTATATGGGTGAATGCATGTGTTTCTGGTGGTTATTCGCCCATCTTAGCCTCAACACTCCCTGATAAGATCCTGAGATGAACAATTTGACTGCTACTGTGCGTGTATTTTGTCTGTTCGTTTGTAAGGCACATGCCCCTACTGGCGGTGGGTATGTGTCATCTGTCTGTTTGTCAGTGTGATGTGTGTCAATACATTCAATGGCCGTGTGTTGTCCATCTGTTTAGCTCTGATGTTTCTCGCTTGGACATTATCAGCACCCCTTCTTCTAGACATCTTCCCTTGGCCATTATCAGTACCCCTTGATAAAGACATCTTCCCTTGGCCATTATCAGCCCCGCCCTGATAATGACATCTTCCCTTGGTCATGATTTGGTCAGTCTTCTTCAATTATTAAGAAGTCTAATGACTAATACTATAATAACAGTCTCGGGGTCTATTAGAATGCAATCCCCTGCTACAAAAGCATTTGTGATTGACAATATATGGATTAATTGCATGGACTAGTGCAAATCTTTAGTTTATTTCTGTGTCTGTGGATCTGTTAGGCTATCCAGCTACAAAACAGCAGGTGGTGAGAGTGAAACTGACCCCAAATGACCCAAACATGGACCTGACTGATCCCTCTGTGCAGGAGGCCATCCTACAGCAGGTGAGTGTCACTGTTTCCTCTTTGAGAAAGAAACATCAGTAAAAGTTATCAAGGAAAACTATTTACCAATGGAATTTCATTTATTGTTATAAAATACAGTATACTTGTTTAAATGTTTGTCAGCCTGTCTCAACAAATGCTGGTAGATTTGATAGGTTGGATGTAAACAAAATTATATTTGTTTTTTACGAAGCTGAAGAAGAAGATGCCTGATCAAGTCATGCTGAAATGGAAGACACAGTCTGATGGAAAGATCTTCCACAAAGAAGAAAAGGAGAAGCAAATTGATTGCATGTCTGCTATATCTCCTTAGTTATTATCTGCTACTGTATTATTTATCTTTGTTTAACGAAGTAGGCCATTTAAAAAACAATTGTAATTTCTATTTGTACACTGACACATGTACTTTCTATGACAATAAAAACGCACTGAATCACCAAAAATATGTATCGGTATATCTAATGTCGCCAAGTAGAGCCTAGACTGTCCAAAGGCTCAGTGACGCATTGATCCAGGTCTGGGAGATTCCCCAGTACACCATCAGCCGTCTCTTCAGGAACATGCCCAGAGGTTAGGAGTGCATACAGGCACCTGGGGCCATACAACCTACTCAGTAACATTATGAGTTGCAAGTTAAGTTAATTGTATACTTAGATTTTCAGGTTTGGTGATTTTGTTTTCCATTAAACGTTATTTTGTTGTCATGTTTAATATATATTAAAGATCAAACGATTAGACAATTCTACCGCCATTGTTTTCTTTATCATGGCATCGTCATTGGACAACTTAATCGCGGCCGGGTGCCGATGCTCTATCCTAGCAACTGTGTAGCGTGCCTGGGACTGGATCACGCCAGGAAGTGCCTGTCTGACCCCCCAGAGTGTCCAAGTTGTGCTCTCCTATCTGTCTCAGTTATGAGAGAGCACCTCTCATTCTTTGGTGAGAGGGTCGCTTTGAAAAATTTCCTCTTTGGAGGATGAGTGAGGACTCTGACAAAGCTGAGCTCGTGGACGTGGGAGAAGGCCCTTCTCAGGGCTATATCCTACTGACCCAGCCCTGCCCCCCCTTCCCTCTCTGGGTTTGGGGCGCGGTGGCATGTGTGGTGAAAAGGAGGTTGGCTCTGATTTTTCCCCACACACCTCTGTATCTCAGCCCTCTCTCAGATCCGATTTTATTGGGTTGATTGAGAGAGTGGCTCTGAGACTGGAGGTCCCCCTAAGGAGGTCGACCTGATGGCCGGCGGTCCTTGGTCAGAGCGTGTAAGGGCGCCTGACCCAGAGGCACCCGGTCTGCCTGGCTTCGCAAAGTACGCTGAGGGCTCGTGGCAGGCCCCCCTGATGGCAAAGGCACCGGTGAGGGCTTATCTGCCTTACACTCGGGTAGCGGGAAGGACAGAGGCCATATCCTCCGCTGCTCCTAAATTGGAGCCAGCGATGGCGGCTCACTTCCTGCCTTCAGCGCGCGGTTGGCGGACTAAGAAGCCCGTTCTGCCCGCACTGAAAGATCGTTTCTCGGCCCAGCTGTGGGACAAAGTTTTCACACTGGGCACGCAGTCGGTCGCAGCATCTATTAATACTGCCCTCCTTCTAGCGGCCATTTCTAGGATGACCACTGGCGCTTCGACCCTCTCCCAGGCAGAGATTGGGGAGATTGCTCAGATGGCAGGTGCGTCCCTGCAACTGAATCAGGCCCACGCCGTCTGTGCCGGACGCAGCATGGCTTCGGCAGTGGTAGGCCACCGTCACTTGTGGCTGTCCCTCTCCGCGGTCCAGGAGAGTGAAAAGATTCCCCTCCTCAATGCCCCGTTGGTCTCGTCAGGGCTCTTCGGTGACGCAGTGGGGATGGCGCCAGAGGCTTTTAAAAGGATCAAGGAAGACCGACGCCAGCTCGCCCGACATCTGTCCAGGCAGAAGCAGGAGGCTCTAAGAGCTTTAGCCTGCCCGGTTTCCTCATCACGGCGCCGTGCCAGGCGTCACAGGGCAGCTCCCTCGGTTCCCACCCTAGAGGTGAGAAGGGCATCACTGGATGCAACAGCCTCTGTCCCCTCCTCGGTGCAAAGCCTAACGGCGCCAAAGCCGCTTCCTCTCAGAAGCTAGTGTGGCATGGGCAGAAGCGCAGGAAGACCTGACTAGGCGTGGCTGCGGTGGACTGCCAGTCCCCGGCCACCAGCAATGTTTTTGTGAAGTGCAATAAAGCTACTACCAATTGTTACATTTTCACAAAAAGACAAGTTTCCCTCCAGTCTCAGCCTTCCGAGGTTGCAACTGTTATTGAGCTGAATTCTCAGCCCCATCACCCGAATGTGGGCAGAGGAACTGAATAGTTTGGTGACCTGAGCAGCCCTGTTATATCAACGCCGTCTTCACTGAACCCGCCGCGAGTGGCTGTCCCCGCTGCTTCGCCGTGCGCAGAGAAGCGGGGTTCAGTCTGTACAGCTGTGGCTCCTCTGTTCTCTGCTTAGGGAGATGTACGCTTACAGACAGTGAACCAGCCCGCTTCTGTTATAGTCATGAACGACGTGAGGCTGGTCCCTGTGCTTATAAACAGTAGCGTGTGTGTATCATTGGCTTCCAGTCAGTTATAGAAGTTAATGTTTGCTAACACAATAACGTTAACGTTACTGTTATGCCCCAAACATATTTGATAATAGTAATCAAGAGGTACACATTTAGTAACATATATATTTACATAATAGAATGATGAAATAACTGCACATACCTTATCAAGTGACAACGCCCTGGAGTTTCTTTGTCCTTGGACTAAAGACGGTCCGTTTAATTCCACCTTCTCCTGGGTTGGCAATTCAAAAGTTCAAAGTAACGGCCTTCTCACAACACACGCCGGCGCTTCAGAAACCCACTTCAATTCGTATTCACAGCAGCGTACTGTAATATTTCAAATATTTTGCCGGCATTCACTGCAAATGCGTGATTACAGTCATTTATTGTGTGAATTTATTGTAAAAACCTGGTGATTGTTAACAGTGTCTGGAATATGGCACAATCTATTGGGGTTCCCAAATTTGTGTTCTAGCTGTGACAGAACATCCTTTTTTTTTTACATAGACAATGTTATTTCACAAAGCTCTATCAAACAGTTTTAGTGCAGGGAGCGTGTAACACTCTGGTGCTGCGCTCGCGCAACCTCGTCCATGCTCTGCCTGAGTGAGAGAGTAGGGTCGACAGAGAGACGGTGTGAGAATTATGATATGTATGTCAATATCGTAAGTGTTACAAGATATTTATGTCAAATCTGTGTTCATCGGGGTTGAACAAGTACGCCAACAGATTCAGGTGGGGAGATTAATACACAAGTGTGTTCCCATACCATATAATCTAGTATCCAGCAAGTTATCCACTAGTTATGGCTCTGGATAGGTAGATAAAGGGCTTCATTGTTCAAATTCTCAACTATCCCTTAAGATCTTCAGGTCAGCATGCTACTTTCGTAAGATACGATTAAATGTTTCCCTCAATTTGCTTTGCAGTCTCCATTCTATATTACTGTTAGGAGACAAGTCAAAGCTAAGACTGCTGTCATTGCACAGTATTGGTGGTTTTGCTTTGCCTTTACTGTGCTATCTACAAGATCACATCGCAGAACTGCCATAGAATGATCAGATGCCAGGAGCTGATATATTCAAACTGATCCTGCCTGCAAGTTGTGCATGGTCATCTGTCAGAATGTTTCTGGACACTTCATAAGAGTTGGTTATGATCAAATAAAAACATAAACATAAACCTTGTAATTATATTAAAACATCATGGCGTACCGGAAGCACCATTATATATCTGTTAATCTAAAATTAATTAATTGTATGGTACACTATTTTATTTTCAATAAACTATTTCTTAAACCATCATACCCTTCTCAATAGATCTAGATGCTATGATACATATGCATGCACACAGAGAACTCTCTGAGATACAAAGCTGAAGAAGGAACACATAAATCCCAACAAACTCTCCAATCCAATTGCAGAGGGCTTTAAGAAGCAAAATATTTAATGTAATGAATCCTTTGATTAACATCTGATTTCACAAAACTGCTTTTAGACAGGTTATAATGCTCTCAAAATATGTTTGTTGTCAAATGCACAAAAAACATAGAGTTGTTCTAAGCAGTGAAATTCTTATGACATGGCACTGGATCTATGCAGTAATATTAAGTAAAATATAAACAACAAAGTAGAAAGTTCTCAAGGGAGTCCACTGAATTTTAGCCAGCTATTGTAAGTATCACTAGCTATTTTTTATGGACTTTGCTTGCTAATGACAACATCGGACTAAGCAAATTTGATTATGGTGATGATTCCAACGTTTTTTTTTTACCAACAATTAGCCTATTTACCCATGTTGTAGCGTAATTTAGACAAAAAGCTAACCAGCACCTGCTGTGTCATTGTAGTTACCATAGCGACAATGCACCCGAGTGACATAAGTGCAATCCGTGAATATTGTAGAATTCAAACTACTTCCCCCAAGTCCTGAATCAGAGAATGTCCACACGGTCAACTATTTCCAAAGTAAACGCCTTTTATTACAGATATATCTGGAGATCGTTCCCCAAAATACAGCTAGGAAGATCTGAAGTCCGTTCACATCGGACACATTTTATGTAGCCTATTCCCCCCTCAGTCATTGTATCGAAATTGATGAGCGCGCTTCCTTAGTGGGCGTGTCCCGTCCTGCAGCCCCCATCTCCATCCGTGGGGTCCTCTGATGGCCTCGGAGGCCGACGAAGAAGACAGTTGAGGGGGTAGGCTGGCACCAGTAGATCTGACCTTGGCTAGCTCTTGCTTCCATCCTCCTCCTTGTCTTTAATCCCTTGATTTATAGTCCTACCTCTGGAATGTACTTATTAACATTTACGACCTCCAGCTGGCTATTTTCAGAGTATACTCCCTACCGGCACAGTTTGCTTCTAATAGCACACACACATCTAATATCTAATCTTAACTAAAATATTCCACAATCTTAAACAAGTTGATTATAAAAACATTATTAGTACGTTATTACAGGCTAAGTTAGGACATTCCACTGAGTTCTCTTTCAGGTACAATGAGTGAAGAAAGATTTTCGGACAATAGCTTGAAACCACAAACCACATTTTGGCAGTTATTTCACTTAATTTGCTCAACTACACGGGCTCGTTGGGCTTGCTGCTGCTGGGCACGTGGGCCAAAGCCACTTTGCAGGTGTTGTTTTAAAAGAAGAGCAGCTTTTTTTCTGACGGGTCCGTTGCTTTTTGATAGAGAGAAACAATCAACTGTCTGTCAGCCGCCATCCTTATCATTTTCAGATCGCTCCAAATCCCTCCCCCAAATGCCTCATTCTACTGCGGGGTAAACTAAAGCTGAGATCATCGATTTGGAATACCGTGCGTTGAAGTTCTACAATTGTGCGCCTTGTGAAATGTAGTTCATGTTGGCAATTACGATTGGAAGGACTACGTTCAGTGCAGGCTAATGGACTTCAACTACCATGGGCCATAGGGAATTGATAAGCAGCAGCGCTTGAACTGTCTGCGGAAAAAACGGAAAACCTTACTGTCAATGGCAACCACACGGACAGTCTAGTAGTCTATGGAAAACACTTCAGCAAGACTGCCATCTAGGCACATAAAAACGATACTGCAATACTTGTAATTTTGGCAGGCGCAATGTTATTATTCTGTGTGTAGCCATCAGCACGTCTTACTAGAGTTAGGCTAACTTATCCGCATTGTCATAATCGTCATTACAATAGCATAGTAACTGTTAAAGATTGCAGTCCAAGGTATGAGTTGTTTCCCAAGGGACTATAGTCATATGAAATGAAGAAACAGGAGAACATAATTGTTTAATCAAATGCAATTGTTCAGTCCGATGCTCCAGTCGCGGGACGTCATCGGCAGTATATAGAATTGCACAAGAGAGGCCACTTTGTATGTCTCTTAAATTTATGCACTAAGTGTCATGTCTCCGACGAGGGAGACCCCTCAGGACCCGTGGTGAGCTGGCGCGCGACGTCGCTGAAATTCTAGTCACCACCGTTCATGTTTGTCCTGTTCCTCCCCATGTCTTGTGAACGCGCCCTTCCCTTATCCACAACAGGTGTAAACAGTTTGTCAGCTTTATAACCCCTCATGTTTTTTGCCTCTGTGTGTGTTATTCTTCATTGTTGAGTGTACACCCTATCGGACCCACAGCAGACGCTGTGGGTCATATATTCATTCATATATTCATATAGCGCACTGTGTGCTTTCTGTGTTTTTCTTTACCTTGCCTGTTGCAGGAAAGTGTTCGTTTACGTAGTTGTGTGCTTCCAGGTCATCAAGGAGAATAAAACCTTGATTGGGCTGTTCCTGCGCTTTGGTCCTCAATCCTTTGTACACGTGTGCTCAGAGCATGTGCTGGGCAGCTGGCTGGGGTCTTCATGGACATCTTTAACCTGTCATTGTCCCAAGCGGTTGTCCCACGTGCTTCAAGACTCCAACCATTGTGCCAGTGCCAAAGCAGTCAACTGTGTCAAGCCTAAATAACTTTTGACCTGTTGCACTCACCCCCATGATCCTGAATTGCTTTGAAAGACTGGTCTTAGCTCATCTTAAGTCCTCCTTCCAACTCTGAACCCACATTTGTTTGCCTATCGCCCTAACAGGTCTTCTGAGGAAGCCATCTCCACAACTCTCCATTCTGCCCTAACCTACCTGGACAAAACCAACACAATGTGAGGATGCTGTTCTTAGACTTCAACTCAGCATTCAACACGGTCACCCCCTCTAGGCTAGTTACCAAATTCCATGTCTTTGATCCATGATCAGCCCCTCTCTTTGCAACTGGGCCGTGGACTTTCTTACCAACAGACCCCAGTCTATCAGGTTGGACCTCACCTCCTTCACCCTGACCCTGAACACTGGTGTCCCACAGGGCTGTGTGCTTTGCCCACTCTTTTACTCTCTTTTTACTCATGTCTGCACTCACAACTGCATCCCATCACGTTTGTGGACGACACCACAGTGGTTGGTCTGATTGTGACAACGATGAGTCGGCCTACAAAGAGGTCAAGCACCTAATGGCCTGGTGCACAGTTAACAACCTGGAGCTCAACACCTAAAGGACCAAAGAACTGACTGTGGATTACAGGAAGTCTAAAAGCTGGATCCATGCCCCAGTCTCATTGATGGAACCCCGGTGGTATGTGTGGCCACCTTCAAATTCCTGGTATTCCACATCTCCGAGAAACTCTCCTGGTCCTTCAACACACATACAGATTGCTACCTTTAATGCTAATGTTGAATCTAATCAAGGGGCAAAAATATGTGCTGCAGTCTGTACATGTTCTGTTTCTTTATTGTATTACAAATAATTACAAATGGAGAGCACTGGACATGACAACTCGCCTTCTAAAATATCCCCAATATAAATCAGGTGAACGCCAACCCAAAAAGAACATCTGGAGATCTGCAGACCTTCCTTGTTGTCTCTCAGGTTACTGAGCATTGTTTCAACATTAAGAAGAACGCAGTATGGTAACTGCATTTGGGGAGGGTCGCTAAGAGGAAAACTTTGCTCTCAAAAAAGAAGAAAACCACTCTTCTTAACTTTGCCAAAACACTGAATCCTACCTCAGTTTCACTTAGCTACAATGTGATGCTATATTTTGTATTGCTTGCTAAATTTCCCAAATAACCATTAGGTGACATTGTTTTACTGTGATTATGTTTCTTAAAAGAAAGCTTTTGAGCCAAACTAGAACTATTTAAACTAGCCTAGCGTGACGGTGAGTATCCCAAGGGACAAAGCGCTGGGTTTGTTGGATCAGTACTTTTAATAGTAGTGATCCCAATAAAAATATAAGATAACGTCATGAACGTAGAACATATTACTGACTCACCAAGAGTCAATAGGCAGTTGTCACATAAAACAATAACGCACACTGAACCGGACACACTGGGAAACTTATACAGAGACAACGAGCAATAGGTGTGCGCAGGGATGGGGGTGCGTTTGTGAAGACATGGGACATCACAAACAATCAACACAAAAGGTGGGGGCAGGGGAACGGTGGCAGCTAGGAATTCAATGCCCTCGAACGCCGGACCCTGTCTGAGCAAGGAAGGGGCACGTCCCCAGAGGGGGCGTAACACCTAGGCACTATACTATGGGTTGCGTTTCATTCTTAACATTTATTTTGGACATTCATAGTCGGACCCTGCCACCTCCCAAATCCCAATTTAATATACAGATTCACCTGTCACATAATTCTACAAAGAATATTCCTAGCATGCAGCTCTTGTTCATGTTTATGACTGCCTATAACTGATATATGTTATAATATCTTACACCGCTGTAATCCGTTAGGAATGCATACTGTGGAATTCGTTATTCCTAAGAAGTAGGAAGGCGGAGGGTTAATAAGTTACTTGGGACATTCCATAAGAAGGGGGGGGGGGCAGGAAGTTAGGAGAATAAGACAATGGACACTGTGTGCATGGAAACCTATAGATTAACTTTTAGCTTGACCACCACACATGGGACTGATAAAGTGACCCAGGAAGGAGAGGAGGGGAGACCGGCCAGAGGGGTCCTGCAGACTTCCTGGCGCCGGACACAACAACACCATTCTCATCTACCTTGGAAAAGGTCACCAGATGGTTCACCCCAGGGCTGGGGGCTGCAACAACGAGACGGACACTCAGGAAGCACGCGCAGCAACTTCTATGCATTGACTGTGTGTGTGTGGCTATTTAAACTGTGTCAAAACATTGTTTGCTTACACTTCACATTATGCGTTATATCACTTTCTTATTTCTTTTTTTTATAAGCGTGAATAAATTAAATGTGAAATTCATCTAGTTTCTAATACAGCCTGTCAGTTTTCAAATTACCCAATTTAAAATGCAGTCTACGTTTCCACAGTAAGCTGTTCAGCGGGATCTGTGATTCCAATGAAAACACAACAAATCCCCACTATGCAAAATGGCTGCCTTTTATATAATCAAGAAGAAACTTTGATATGAAGACATTTCTACTTCAACTATGATGCTTATCGTTCGACGTCGCCGGCCTTTTAGGTACCACCGTCCGTGTTTGTCTTGTTCCCCATGTCCTGTGAACTAATCCCTCCCTGATTCCTTACAGCTGAGGCTCGTTACCTGTGTATATTATCCCTCATGTGTCTTGTGTAGGAACTAAAGTTTCCCCCCGGGTTGCAAATCAGAGAATGTCCACGCCGTTCAAGTCTTCCCAAATCATACACCTTTATTACGAATGCGCACCCGGAGATCTGTCTCGCCGGACATGTAGATCTCAAGTCCGTTCACATCGGACCCCTTTAAATAGCCCCCCTTCCCACACAGTCAATGCATACAATTTTCTGCGCGCACACACAATTGCATAGACGTTTCTGCGCGTGCGTCTCGTGGGCAGCCCCCAGCCCTGGGGTGAACCATCTGGTGACCTCTTCCAAGGGAGATGAGAATGGTGTTGTTGTGTCCGGTGCCAGGAAGTCTGCCGGACCCTTCTGGCCAGTCCCCCTCCTCTCCTTTTCCTGGGTCACTTGATCAGTCCCATGTGTGGTGGTCAGCCTAAAAGTTAATCTATAGGTTTCTAGA
>JACXGK010005769.1:0-31578 GCA_016801125.1 Novumbra hubbsi
TGGACTGACTACACGTCTACCGGTCTGTGTAAGAGAGACAGGGGTCAGTCTGGACTGACTACACGTCTACCGGTCTGTGTAAGAGAGACAGGGGTCAGTCTGGACTGACTACACGTCTACCGGTCTGTGTAAGAGAGACAGGGGTCAGTCTGGACTGACTACACGTCTACCGGTCTGTGTAAGAGAGACAGGGGTCAGTGTCCTCCCTATAATGCTTGCAAGTTTGAGCAAACAGTCCAACCTAAATGTAATAAAACCTGCACATTATTGTAAACACATAAGTGTGTTTGCACATTGTCCTAAAGTCACTAGGGGAGTGGTTTTGGGATGACAGTGTGTGGAATGTTGTCTGTCTGCAGGTTTGGAAAGCAGTTTGAACTGCCTTTACTCATGCAGAGTGTGGTGATGATCATTACCATGCTGGCTATGCTTCACCTCTGCTGCAACATCCAGCAAGCCAACCGAGTCAGCACCAAACAGCACCATTTCACAGGTAACTAACCTAAACATAAGCATCACAGACAAATAACACACAACATTTGAACACTCATCACTTACCGGATAATGCAGTTGTCCACAACTGCTAAAACACATTTCATAAAACCTTCACCTTTCTCAAAACTCTAAATACAAAACCAAATGTTCAAACTACATTCACAAAACCCAAGACACTTCTGTCAAAACCAAACACTCGCCTCAAAACCAATGAATCTCTTCTGAAAATCGCACAATGCGTTCAGATCATACACACAGTCGGTCAATTAACAAACACTTCAGAGCATTCATTAGACACTACATAAAAAGTTGGAGAACACAGCGTAAGGGCATGTAGACACAGATTTGTATAATTGTAAATAGTAAACACATTTTGCAATGAAAAAGTATAATAATCACAACTTGTTCAGTGAAAATATGGAATACTGTATATACAGCAAGTAATGAAGTATTGAATGTCTGTTTACCATAAATGGCATATAAATGCATTAGTCCACTCGGCAAAGGTCCAATGATCAAAGAAAACAAAATGAAAAGCACAACAAACAAAAAAATGTTGACCAACTGCATAATCAAAGTCAATGAGAGATTCATTCTTCCCGTACTGCCTTCGACCTGCGCTACCTGTGTACTCTGAAATTAGTTTTTGAGCAGTTTTTCTAAAACACATTTTTGAAAACCTCCACCCATTTTCTCAAACCTTTAAACACAAAACCAAATATTCAAACTTATTTCACAAAACCCCAGCCTCTCCACCTGTGTACTCTGAACTGAGTTATATTCTTTGCAATTGGTTTGATCACATCATTCGAAACAATTGTGAACTATTTTGAGTCATGGTCAGTGTTTAACTTTTGCCTCCTGTATTTACCATTTTACAACACAAGTGCATCACAGTGTGAAATGTGATTTAGTGAGTGAGAATGTGTTTAGAGTTTTGCAAACAGAATGACTAATTCAACAAATTGGTGTTTTAGCGATTCAGAAAAACAGTAACAACGTAGTGGATCTCAGTTTCAAAACTCCTGCCAAAAGAGGGGGCTATAGGAACAGCTAAAATCACTCAGTACCCCAACCCCTGTCTCTCTCCCTCTAAAGCTGCTTCTGTATCAGTCTCATGTCATTTCTTGTTTTGCTTTTGGATGTTATAAATGGTACACAGTGTTTACGCCGGAGGTCCTTAGAATTGAGTGATAATCTTTTAGATGTAATTACAAGGATTTGTGTTTGAGGGGAAAGGGGAAATGCTGGAAAGATATAGTCACTGGGTTGTCACATAGAAGAGATTATCCTGTTCTGAGCTCTGGGGGGCGAGAGAGGGAGTGTGTAGCCAGTGGCGTCATCCATCAGAGAGTGAGATGGATGAGAGAGAGCTAAGCTAAATGTGACTTGCTGTTCTCTACTTTAGCAACCACCCTACTGGGGGGGGGGGGGCTGCAGGAACCCCAGGGTCCGTCCAAGTTAATGCTCAACGTCAGCTTCTAAAGGCTTGGTTTATGGGTAATTGTGTTTTCACACAGGCACGCGGGTTGCTTTAATCTTTTTCATTACATTGACAGGGCCATTCATAAGGCAGCATTTTTATTAGGTCAAAGACTGAGAACCAAATGAAGTATTTTACTATTACAATTATTCATAGTATTATAATATGTCTATCTTCTTCATTGATTGTTGGAGAGGCTGAATCATTGATGTTGGGTGTCATGTCCTGACTTTAAGATCCAACGCCATTTCTTCCTAATTTAGAGCACGGACACCATGTTCCTAGCTCAGTAACTTTTCGTGGTCTTCCACATCCTGGCTGAGTTGCTGTGATTTCCTATATGCTTTCACCTCACTTTGCATGAATACCACTTACAGTTGATCATGGAATATCTTAGGAGGGAAGAAATTTCACGTACTGACTTGTTGCAATGGTGGCATCCTACTACAGTACCACGTTCAAATTCAATGAGCTCTTTAGGTTGACGCATTCTTTCACAAATGTTTGTAAAGGCAGACTGCACCTTAGACACCTGTGGCAATGGGGCTGCATGAAACACCTGAATTCAATGATTAAGAGGTGTGGCTCTTGGCTCAGGAATGTGGTGCACTAAGATGACCATTGACATATTACATCATTAAGAGATCAGACTCTTTGGGGGTGACGAACTAAAACAGTGAATGTAGGTGAGTTGCTCTTTCTACCTGCTACAGCAGATGCTGCCAGTGCTCAATTACTGTGGCTTCTCTGGGTCTGGGTCCCATAACTCATCTTCTTCCCTTCCACTGGCCCCGCTACTGCTGTTGTCTGTGCCCCACTGGCCGGCTGGTCTCAGCTGTTCTCCCCCCCCGGGCTCATTTGCAAGGCGAAGGTCCAACACGCCATTGATTACATTACAAGGTACCAAGTACTGGCACGGCCTCTCTTCCTGCTCAACTACACAGTGTATACAACAATAATTGAATACCTTGTTTTGCAAAGATACTCAATCACGTTTCCTTAATTCAAGGTATTGGTTCGGCGTACAAACTATCCATGAAATGATGTGTCGTGTTATCCGGATCTCACTGGGGTTGGCTCGGCTCAACACACGAATGACTTTTCTCCGAGTCCCACTGATTGCCCTCCGGCCCTACATTTGCTGGTTGCCCTTATGATGCGGGTTTCGGATAGGGTTGAGTAACGGGGGAATCGAAATACAGCAATGTACTACTGTGACCTTTTTAAAACCTTGCCTTTGTTGTGAACATGAATGATGACTGTAACGTTTTCTGAATGCTGCGTAGAGCACTGCAGAAAAAAACATTGCACCTACGAAGTGTGGGCGTTACAGAAGTGTGCTGATAGAGGGCAGGGTCTATGGAATGCAATGAGAAAGGCTGATCGGGTCAATTGTCATCTGTGTAAATGTATCTCACCTGTCTAGATGCATGTCATCTGTCTGGGAAAGGGAGATTCATGGACATGAGATTCACTTCAGAGTGTCTGGTACAAGCTCAGGCATATTCTCAGATGAAGACCTTGTGGCTAACGGTTCCTCTATGGGTCAGTTGATGTTTCTGTGTACTGCTATTAAAGCCAGCATTGGTCTTGGCTGAGCTAGAGTAAACAACCCACCGTAGGCCTATCATGATGACTGCACCTCAGGTTTTTACATGGACAAGTTCCTCTGTCCTTGTGCATCCTCACTACCAACCAGAACAGACATCAAGTTGTTCTGGTATACCTGCAATGCTACATATTTCCCTCGTAAGCCTGTCTCAAGTTATTCGGGAGTACATACCACCTACCATCGCAAGTATATCTGCAAAGTGGTCAGTGAGTCACAATGGAAACCATGTTTTTTCCTGATGAAACAACAGAGCCCTCTAGTGGTCACAACTGTTCCTTCTGTTCACATTCAGAATCTGGTTATCATTCAGCGCATGTAACTGTGTAGATGATGAGGGAAGGGACGTATTGTCAGGGATTTAATTACGGGGGGGCGGGGGGGGGGTTGACCCCACAAATAATTATTGAGGTAAAAACAACAATTTTTTTAAATGAAAGCCAACTGGTAAACCGAAACTATGAAGACATGTTGACTTTATGGCAGAGAATATTACACAGTATTACACTGCCACATTTCTGTGTAGTGCCTACCTTATATAAGGAATAGGTCTTAATTGTTTTGGTTAACCTGTTATAGTGGGGGGCTTTCATTATTGACACACAAAAGAAGCATGAGTGACATACCATAAATTCTCAGCAATAGTTGGACCGCTTTTGAGCTTGTCAGATAAGGTGACCAGATTTCTGAAATGCAAACCTGGAACATTTACAGTTTGGCGGTCAATATATCATGAAATAGGGGGACAATTTCTGTGTCATATATTTAGTCTAACAGACACACTGTGATACGAAGAGAAAACAACTATATTACAGAAACACTACAGACAAGACAGCATTTTGTTGTCCTGGTAGTCTGGGCAGAATAAGAGCAGGAGAGAACATGAGCAAAGTTGCAAAAAAATACTTTTTCTTCTCCTATCTTTCTCTTGTTTTCTTCACTCATCTTTCTTCCTTTCCTTCTCTTTCTTCCTTTCCTTCTCTTTATCTTTCCACATCTACACTCTCCTTGCTTCACTTTGTATACTCCCTTAACTATCCCTCCTTTCTCTCTTAATGTTTAATAATATTTTTACACTATTAGATTAAACACTTTGATTAACAGAGTCCTGTTGCTTGCCTTATTTTGGTATTTTATCTCAACAACATTGTTTGGAATAATCAATTGTCTTTACCTTCCCTCCTGTATCTCCTTTACTCTTCTTATCCAGTCTTCCTCTTCTCCTTCCTCTCCACTCTAACAGAAAACATTATTCTAATGTTATCCAAGAAAATGTCTAAAGATATACTTCACACTGCATATTATAATGCCAAACATCAGCATAGTAATCACCAAATTAATATGCTCATAATTAATTGTGCATCTATGTAACATAATTATATTAGTATTTTTTTTTATCTAGCTCGTAAGATACTAGTATTACTGGAGAATAAGCTATTGAAACGGCCAGTGGCAAAAGCCATGCAGTTCATTGATGCTGTTTGTAAGAAACGTTAACGTTAGTCAGATTAACACAATGCTTAACGGTGTCTAGTAAAATAATCAATGCGTGATGTAAATGTGCAACAAAATGATTTAATGTTGAGACACAAATTTATGACAAGGCAGTATGCAGTCCCAATACTGGCATACTATCTTAATAACCAATATGTACTTCAGTACGTGTTTCAGGGGAAATTATTGTCTGCTGTTGATGTGCGTGTGCGGGTCTAAATTGCTGTACTTGCTTCAGCTTTGCTCCGGGATGACGCGTTGGTGACCCCCTAACTACAAAACCTCTACAGACTGTGGCCATTATGTTAAACAAACAAGGTACCGTTAGGATTGTAAGACTTCAGTACACTGAAGCGTGCGCCTCTGCTGTACTGGGTTCCCTTTGGCCTCCTCAACTGTCAGCGTATAATTCACACTTCATGTATTGTAGTCGACTCAGAGGTAGGCTAAGCTTCTTCGACGACTGCCATGGCGGGGAACGGTGACTCCGCACGCCCGGTGTCTCAGGGGAGTGTGGTCGGGATGAGCGGGCTGCTATGCTGTGTGGAACGCCCTGCCGTTACTTCGGTGTGGGTTGGCACTGCCTGGCGGGCGGCTTCTCAGGCTGCTTTATCTGCAGCGTGCAGCATTGCAGCAAGGCAAATCAGGTGTGACCGCTATGAGCACGGAAAGACTTCATTTCGCCCTGGCATTTACATATGGAGGTGTACGACGTGTGTGTAATTAAAGCCAAGATAACAGCCATTTAATTAACGAGTCAAATGAAGAGTAGAGAACGGTTGGCGACATGAGAAAATGTCCACTGTAGCCAACCTTCTTTTCAGAGTTAGTTTTGTCGAAGTTAACTTCATTAATATGGTGTGTGCTTGTCCAGGTCCATGTCTGTGGCCTGGAGAAGTTGCACTAGCTCTCAGTTTTGGTGATATGTCCAGTGCTCTGCTGTCGGAGTCAGAGGGCTGACACCTGTTATTCCCGCTGGGTCATATTCATTATTAAAAGCGCTGGAAATACCGGGAGGTTCATGATGGAGAAAGTCTATCTGGGTGTGTTGGCACTATGATCTCTGTGAATTTGCAGATGTTTTTAATGGGCTTTTTTGTGGCGCCCCCAGTAATGTTATAGTGTATTGATGTTGTACAGAGTTACATGTTGGCTTCGGTCCACATATTGACAGTGGCTGTACTGGTGTGCATTCAACTGTTGGGTCTATTTAGGGTGCCTACAGAAAGTACTCAGACCCATTCTCTTTCTACACATTTTGTTGAGTTTCAGACTAAATTTAAATCTGCTAACATACTTTATTTGGCCATCATCACACTATACCTCGACAATAATTAAAAAACAAAATTTGGGCCAAAAATCTCATATACTAAGTATTCAGACCATATATATAATAATTTGTAGAAGCACCGTGATCACAGCATTCTAGCTTCTTGGTAGGCCTCTGACAGATTTCCACACCTGTATTTGGGCAGGTTCTTTCATTCTTCCTTGTGACTCACACATTGCATGGGGAGCAGCTGTGAATCACGAGCTTCAGGTCTCCTTACAGGTTTTACCTGTGGTTTGAGTCTGGGCTTAGTCTGAGCAAGTCAAGGATATTCAAGGTCTCCTCTGTATTTTGCTCCAACCATCCTAATTCCTGACAAGTACGCGTGTCCCTGCCGCTAAGACGCATCCCTACACCATGATGCTCCACCACGCGAAAGGTATAAGCCAGGTGATGAGTGGTACCTTGTTCTCCCCAGAAGTAGCTTTGGGATTCAGGTTTAATAGTTTGATGTTTGTCCTATCAGGCCAGACAATCTTTTTCCTCATGCTCTGAGTCCTTCAGACAGCATGTCATATGCCAAATGCTCAGGAGTGTTTTCTCTCTGAAATTGCTTACCTAATGTATCTGCACCATCAGGTAGGGTGAGTAGTTGTTTAGCTGGGTTTAGCAGCAGTTTCTTTTGCTATTGTCACATTTGTGGTGGATAAATCCATTGTACAATCAGGGAAGCAGGCTCATTGTTGTATTTATAATATTCCCTAACTGACATAGTTAAAACAAGTCCTGTATTCAAGGGGTCCTTTGTTTTGGACAAGGAAATTACTTCTGGTTTGTAGGGTCATTGCTTAGAACTGGTTCACAACAGGGCTACTGGTTAACCTGCCACAAAGACAGATCAAAGTATGTAGGACCCATAGTGTAATTGTCCAGGCATTTGAAATTGGCCTGAAATGTGTGGCGGGAGGTCCAGTTATAGGGTTAACATCCCTATTAATCCCACCGAATGTGGGATTTAAGTGAGAACATTTTAATTAAAATGCAGGTCCAATCTAACATTTGTCAATAATTCACTTATACCAATTTTGAATGTATGTATTGTATTGTGTTTAATTTGTCAGAATATGCTGACAGTATGGCATGGGCTTAATCCGTACCTAATGTTCCAAATAAACCCAGAAATATATATGTGAAAACAAATGTAACAATACAAATGTTTCAAATTTTAACATGTAATCTCTTAGCTCTCAATAGATACTTTTATTTTGTCTCCACGCCTGTTCTAGGGCCTTTAAAAGACATTTGAAATAGGCGTGACTAGCTCTTTTCTTGTGTTGTCAATGCAAAAAAGCTAAACTCACAACATACAGTGGGGCAAAAAAGTATTTAGTCAGCCACCAATTGTGTAAGTTCTCCAACTGAAAAAGATGAGAGAGGCTTGTAATTTTCATCCTATGTACATTTCAACTATGACAGACAAAATGAGAAAAGAAAATCCAGAAAATCACATTGTAGGATTTTTAATGAATTTAATGAATTGCAAATTATGGTGGAAAATAAGTATTTGGTCACCTACAAATAAGCAAGATTTCTGACCTGTAACTTCTCCTTTAAGAGGCTCCTCTGTCCTCCACTCGTTACCTGTATTAATGGCACCTGTTTGAACCTGTTATCAGTATAAAAGACACCTGTCCACAACCTCAAACAGTCACACTCCAAACTCCAAAAGTTTAACTTTGGGATTATGACGTATTGTATCTGGATTGTCAGCAAAAAAAGTATGAAAACTTGTATGAATCAATTCTAAATTAATAATTGTGTCAATAACACAACAAAATGTGGAGAAAGTGGTATCTGAATACTTTTCGAAGGCACTGTATTTATTCAGCTGTGACGTCTTACTGGTGTGACAGAAAAACAGGTTGCTGTTAATGGCTCCCCAGATGCCTGCTTCTCTGCCAGAGGAGTGAATGAGGCAAAGCACGGCTGACAGAGTTTAACAGGGGTCAGTGGGGAGCCGAACTTCATGGTCTGTCAAGGAATGTACAGTATAATACGGTTTTCAGAGGCCAATACTTCCATACTGCTGTTACACCATAGGTTTTAATCTGTTCTTGAGGTAATGCAGTTTTTCTATTGCTTCCCTACTCTTTTCTGCTGTACTAGAAGTACGGTGTGTATCTAAGGTTGAACCCTCAACTTCCTGGCTGCCTCATTAAAATAACCTCATCACACATCAGACCACACCAGCCCTGGACGCCAGCCCAGATCCACCCTACAGCAGCGCATCACACGACTTGCTGCTCTACTCTCCGCCTGCTCCCATTTCCTCAAATTATCCACAGATCTGAGTCTGGAAATACACACATCTCCAACTTAAAAGGCAGAAACACACACATACATACACAAAGTAACAGAGGCCGTGCACCAGATACCCTGCTTTCTTCCTATGGACCCATTAAAAGTAGACCAGCACCCATCAGAAATAAATGAACAGGTCTCTCTTATTTCGTTAGTTTGCACATCAAAGCCTGCCTGTCTGTACAGATGTGTCCGGCAAATGAGCTATAACACTGTAAAGGTAAGCATGTGAACTCATTTGTGTGAGTGTGCAAGATATTTGCTGATATTTGCTGATAAGGTATAAATTAATTATCATAACTTATTTTAAATGCATTATAGACTGATCATGTCATGTCATGTCAGTGGGCAAATGTTCAAAATCAGCAGGGGATCAAATAATTTTTACATCCACTGTAAACCTGTTTTTGTATTAATCATCATGTCCTAAAAACAGTTAACTTTTTGGCAGTATTTCTTCCTCCATTTTGGCCATCTGTATTGTTTAGCGCTTAGGGCTCTCCCAGGGGCATTGAATGTCTCCAGGCACCGTCTCGCTCCCCTCCTCTCCACCTCGTTCTCTGAGAACACCCTTAAGCAGCACTCAGCCGTAGCTTCCAGAAAGACCCCTCACTCTAGGAAATGAGTGAAACACCTTCCTCAGTCTCCGTGACCCAAAAATATCATCTCAGGTTTAGTGTAATGCCAGTCTTGTATTTTAAAGTGGGCTTTTTGAACTGTTCTAAACGTATGTTGGGATGTTCTAAACGTATGTTGGGATGTTCTAAACGTATGTTGGGATGTTCTAAACGTATGTTGGGATGTTCTAAACGTATGTTGGGATGTTCTAAACGTATGTTGGGATGTTTTAATATATTCCAGTACTGACAGGACTGAAAACTAACGCACAGCACATCAAAATGTATTCAGAAATGAAAGGAAGCACCCGTTGTCTAGGCGGTTCAACCCTTGTTAATGGATGAAGGTGGCCAAATGCCAATGGGAACGAGAGGGAGCAGGATCCTGTTTGGTGTAGTTAAAGATTCAGACAGCAGGGCTGTGGAGGAAATGCTATGGAAGAGAATGGTATTTGGGTGCCTGGATACCCGTCACATCCACCTGAATGACCCCAATGTCCTCAATATGTCTTGCTGATGGGACTCAGGAACTCCTTCTTGTGCTTTGTCCACATTCACCATAATAAACTGGTCCCTATACTACAGATGTGACCCTAAGACTAAAAACAGCGGAAATAAAGCATCTTCTAAATAAGTTGAATTTTGATGGGTATGAAATAAAAATGTACTGGCCAATATCGAACCTCCTGTTCCTCTGAATTGATTTGGGTTATAGATGTTTCCCTGCAACTCAATGGCTTCTTGAAGACAAATAATATTTATAAAACGCTCCATTCTGGTTTAAGACCCCATCATAGCACTAGGACTGCTGCTGTGGAATTGGGTAATGACCTTTTATTGGCATTAGTCAGAGGTCTTGCATCCAACCTACCTTGCTTTTTGACCTTTGTGCTGCTTTCAACACCATTGATCACTTCATTCTTTTGGAGAGATTGTAGATGCAGACACGCTCTTGCCTGGTTTTGATCTTATTTATCAGAAAGTTATCAGTTCATATGTGTGGATGGGCTGTCCTCTGACAAATATAACATACATTTTGGTGTTCCTCAGGGCTCGGTCCTGGGACCTCTTTTGTTTTCTCTATATATGTTACCTCATCCAGAATCACAGTGTCAATTGTCACTACTTTTCCGATGACACACAGTTGTATATTTCGAAGAAATATGGAGAAGCCCTAAAATGACCTACCCTGGAAGCTTGTGTATTAGATAAAAGGAAATGGATTATGTTCTGCTCTTAAACTCTGAAATGCTCGTTTTAGGACAGAAGAAACAAAGGGATCTATTGTCTGATATTACAGTGAATATTGACGGTTGCACAGTGAAATCCCCAAAATCTATAAGAAACCCTGGCATTATCCATGACCCTGATCTTTCTTTTGATATACATACAGGGCATCCAGAAAGTGTTTATGGCGCTTCACTTTTTCCACGTTATAGACATATTCCAAAATGGATTCAATATTTTTTTTGCCTCAAAATGATTCACAGCCTTTGCAATGACACCAAATATTTAGCTCAGGTGCACCTGCACCTGACATAAATTCAGTTGATTAAACATGGTTTGAAAAGGCACACACCTGTCTACTTGGCTGTTCCAAGTTGCTTTGTTTAGTGCTCACCTGTCTCAGTGTTAGTTACATGCATATCACAAATGTATCAATAAACTCTGTTGTTGTTCCTTTTCAACGTCAGATCCACAGGCCACAGAAGCCCCAATCGTTCAAAATAAATGCAAAATTAGAGATAAATCAGTCAGAAATGACTTTGATTCACAATCGCTTATGCTTCCTAACGGGACAGATTGATTTTCTTGAGGTTTCTTTGACTTGGTGTTATACTGTTTGATTATGTGTTCCCTTCATTCTTTTGAGCAGTGTAAAATATATTTCAAGAGCATCTTTTTCCCATCTTCTGAACATATAAAAAATCTGGATTTCTTTTATAAAAAAGTATCCAGTAAAGCTAATCCATGCTTTTGTTACTTCAAGGTTATATTATTGCAATGCTCTTCTCTTCAGTTACCCTAGACAGTAACTAAACTTAAATTTGTGATAAAAACGTCTGCTAAAATCTGAACTTGAATTAAAGTTGATCACATTACTTCTTATGCTATGGACTTGAAATCTGTTTAGAGACTGATAACAGCACATATGTATTTATTTACCGGCTAGTCTTCTGATTATGCAAAAACATTGTCTTTGCCCATTAGGTTATGGTACTCTTATAATCTTCACCCAGCATGGCCAGAAGAAGGCTGGCCAACCCTCAGTCTGGTTCCTCTTATTGCTTCTTATTTTTGGACCCAACAAGGGTTTTTTTCATAGCCACTGTGCATGCTTGATGCTTGCTCTTTGGGGGTTTAAGGATGTTTATAAAATACATTTGGTTGATCATTTCAAGCCGCTTTCTTTAATATGACTTTGTGATGGAATATTCCCAAACCACTGTCCTTGATATGATTTAGTGATGGGATATTCTCAAGCCACTGTCTCTAATATGACTTGGTGATGGGATATTCCCAAGACACTGTTTCTAATATGACTTGGTGATGGGATATTCCTAAGCCACTGTCTTTAATATGACTTGGTGATGGGATATTCCCAAGACACTGTCTCTAATATGACTTGGTGATGGGATTTTCCAAAGCCACTGTCTTTAATATGACTTGGTGATGGGATTTTCCCAAGCCACTGTCTTTAATATTACTTGGTGATGGGATATTCCCAAGCCACTGTCTTCAATGTTACTTGGTGATGGGATATTCCTAAAACACTGTCTATAATATGACTTGGTGATGGGATATTCCCGAGTCAGAGGGGGCTTTTTTCTGTCGTAGTAGTCCCGGGGAAGAAGGTAGGTGGCAACCACTAAGACAACCATCCCCTTTCGCTAAATCCCAACCTCTTTCCAGTTCTACTTGTTATTTACTAGTAATAATGTACTATCATTACTACAGCGTTTCATATACAAGACCAGTAAGTGGTGTGGAGGAGTGTCTGCAGTCTGGTTAGTTTAGGAAACCCTGCTGAAGCCCAATGCAGTGTATGTGTCTCGCAGTGCCCTTGACGCCATGCGGCTCTCTCCCTCTCCGGCTTGTGTGGTTCTTACGTAATTCTGAAAACAGCTGCTATGTTTTCTTTCTCTATCTCACGATCCATCTCTAGCTTTATAAGCCTCACCGTTTCACCCTCTCCCTGTTCCGTCTCCCACCCTCACTTTCTCTCGATACATTTTGCTCCCTCTCCTCGCCCTCCTGTCTTGCTGTGTTGATCCTGCTGCATCATGTCCATTTAGCACAGAAAAAGGAAGATTAAACATAGCCTCTTGTCCTTGTTGTCATCTGATTCTGCCCAATGAAATCATTACTGACTGCCATCAAAGTCATGTTCAGAAATGCTTTCTTTTCTTCTTCCCTCAGGCCTTGAAAAGGCTTTTTTTGATGATTCTGTTTTTTTCTCCAGAAAAGCATGGTGAGGTTAAGATGAAAGGTGACTTTTCATTAATGTTGCTTCTGGCCGTACAGTCACAGTGATATGCTTGCTGAGTGCCTCAGCGTTTGTATTCATGGGAGTAGCTCACGGTTAGAAGCCACATGGAACCCAGAATCTGTGATCATGTTGGCAGATGTTTTAGTTATGGTTAGCTCAGGGTCAATCAACTAAAACTCTGGACATTGAGACTATAGTCAAGGATAACCATATGTGCACATGTTAGAAGTTTGAGTTAGCCCAAACATTCATTGCACAGAATAATATTAATATGAAATGCTAAAATTAGCATTTTTCACAACACGTAAATGCGTTTGGTCTCTACAAGTAATGGTTGTAGTTGAATGACTCTGCATGAATAGTTCAGGTAAAATTCATAAATGGTTGCTGTGTGAATGATTGCCATTGTGCTGTGCTCTTGTAGTAAGGGCTGGAGGGAAGGCTGTTATGTGGAGAGAAGACGGCGAGATTGTAATTGCAGCATGTGGAGACGGGAGAGTGAAGCATGTTGCACACTTCACTGTGACTTGAGATAAGTTGATTTGAACATCAGCCAGGACGGTCAGGGCAGCTGCCTGCTTAGAGCAGAGGACAGCAGGGGGTTGACCTTGCCTGACGGTGGAGGGATCTAGTGTGCGGCGTACTGATATGTAGGGTCTTAGCGTACAACAAGGAGGTGGGCGTGACGGGTAGCATATAACCTAAGAGATACGTTTGGTAGAGCCCTCCCTATTATTGGTGTACACACACACACACACACCCACAAACATACTCACACATTTAATCTGTGTGAAGGTGACTTGTGTGATAGTGATCAGCAGGTGGACAGCTGGACCCATGAAGTGGTTCTGATAAGGGAAATGGCAGAAAGGGACTAGCTCAATATGATGATTGGCTACGGCGAGGACACAGTATCAATAGGAGGCTTCCTGGTCAGATAAAACAGGTGTGAATTATAGATAATCTGAAAAGGTGCGGGGCGAGTTCACGTATTAATGGTCAGACAATGAGTCTTTAAGGCCACACTTCAGACAAAAGCCTTTCTCTTGTCTGATGTCTAGAAAGGACAATGTCACCTTGACTGCCTGCTTGGGGGTGTTTCTATTGGCGTGTGGCTGCACAGCGGGAGACAATGAGTGAAGGTTGAGTAATTAACTTGTCCTTTGATTGTTTAGGTCTGACTTCAACCAAAGCTTATGGTAGAAATGTGATTGGCTATTGTGATGTACTCTTCGTTCGAGGCTTACATATCTGGGGGCGTTCCTAAACACTGGATGTGTTGCCGCTACATGAGGGTGGCAATTGTACTTACCATGGTCTCCCTCTTTCTAAATACAAGTTTTACTTTGTAAAATCTGATTTTAGAGGAAATAACAGAACAACGCGAACAGTGAAGAGACGACAGAGTACAGAGTTCTTCCTCTGTACACTATCTGTGTTCTTTTGCCTAATCTTAAATGTTTATTGGCTATTCTGAGATTTAGCTTTTTCTTTGCAACTCTGCTTAGAAGGCCAGTATCCCGGAGTCACCTTTTCACTGTTAATGTTAAGACTGATGTTTTGTGGGTACTATTTAATGAGGCTGTTAGTTGAGGACCTGTGAGGCACCTGTTTCTCAAACAATACATTCTTATTTATTTGTCCTCTTGCTCAGTTGTGCACCGGGGCCTCCCTCTCCTCTTGCTATTCTGGTTGTTTCATTAAAAGTCATTATTTAGTTAGGATGTCTATTAACCTGCGTACTTTCTCCTTCTACAGTGTGCTACTGTTAGTGGCTGTGTTGTAGTTAGTCCTGGAATTCTGTTGCTGTTTTTTCTTCCTAGATGAACCAATTTCTGCATAACACTGCTTTGGTGGCGGGTGTCACATGTTTTGTTGTTTTGTTCATCACGGACCCTATTTAAGTTCCTTATTCCTTATTGAGTCCTGTCAGTCTTTGTTCTGGTTTACCCTATGTAATGTTGTTCTGTTCCTTTATTTTGTTTATGTCCTAATTCAGTTATACAGTATCCGGTTTGGTTTCTCTATGTTTTGTTTTTATTTATTAAATGTCCTCCGTTCCCCCTGCGCTTGTGTTCTGCCTCTCCATCCAGCAGTGGATACAGCCGGCTGGACGTTCTGTTGGGGCAAAACGCATCTAGTAAATGGGTGCATTTTACACCCTCCTATGGGAATATACAGACTAATTGTCAGTAAGGAGACATATTCCACTGTTGCTGTTGTGTTGCATCAGCTTTGTTCTTGCTTCAGTTGAGTTGGAAAACAATGTCACAGACTTCATTGTGGACGAATAGTTTTACATCCCTCCAACATATTTCCAGGAAGGGGTAGAATCCATGCCAAGGCTCATTAAAGCTGTTTTGTTAACTTGTGGTGCCAAATGCCCTTTATGTTGCCATTAACCTGGATATCTGCACAGTTTTTCCATGTTCTTATCATAGGCTGCAGTACATTTTATTTTAGTCGACTGGAGTACTTACATAATACTGCTTCTTGAACAGTTGTCATGTTTATGTCTCACTGTCCGTCATTCTCAACTGCTGTGATTCAACTGCCATGTATACCCACTTTCATGTTAGCTCCAATTTGACTTGGTAAATCAAAAGCTTATTTTCTTTCACCAGGTGGTTGAGTTTTATGACTTTTCTTAACACTAGACTTTGCCCATGTGAAGTGTTGGGTGTCAGAAAGGTAAAGCTGGAAAGTGAAACATATCCTTGTTGTAGTTTATCTCATGTTTCAGAATGTGAACCAAATGCTTGCTTAAAACGTATACTATTTATGAGTATGGTGGACAGTGTTTCCTAATGAGACCTGTTAGTCTCCGCCAGCCAGGCTCTGTGTCTGCCGTCAAAATACATGCTCACATCCTGAGCATCCTGCCTCAGGCTCAGCCAACCATAGGCCATGGCCCTTAGACGCCGGTGTCACATTGTCAGGACTGCTAATTGTTAGGGACTGTATTGGTCCTGTCATTCGTCACAGTCTGAAGTACTTCTGACTGTTTTTCTCTTCAGTGGCTGTATCTATCGTTGTGTACATCGCGGGCCAGGCATTCTCTACTCAAGAGTCATGGTCTCAGTCTTCACAAGAGCTGGGTCTCCTGTGGCTAGGAGAGTTAGCTCTCTGAATGATGAGTTAGAATGTTCTGAGCCTCTCTGTTTAGCTAGATATCTCTGTAGTCTGCATGACATGAAATTGACATGAAACGCCTCAAGCAAGATGGAAAATGTTTCTTTGTTTTGGGCGAAGAGGCCCTGTCTTGCTATGAACGGCTTTGTGGTGCTGTAACACTGCTAACATTTTAGAAGCTGTTAATTAGGTTTGGTACACATATTAGAGCCTTAACAAGTGACACCATCAAAATCATTTTGTTACAAGTAATAACAGCTAATATTACTTCACAATGTTTCCATAATGCGGTCACAACATATTATGTAGCCTTGTTGTGAGATGTGGGTTTTCTGGGGCTGTAAAAAAATGCCATTACCCACAAAACCTACACAAAATGCAAACCATTCTGTTATCAGATTTGTAAGTAGTATTCATATGGAGATATGTTCTTATTGCTATAATTAATTGAGCACACATTCATTAGCCAGACACTTACCACAATGCTCTTTTGATGGATGCAGGGGCAGATTTCCGATGCAGGACATCTTATTTGAGCTGATGACTTAAGCAATTCTGATACAATCGTGCTTCCCGGCAGTGTCATTGTGTGTGTATCTATTCCAAGTAAAGGGAAATAATAAGGTCATAATAATGCTTTTTGACGTTGTTTTCAAGCAAATTATGCAAATTCAATGAAAGTGAAACGGAATGGTTGTGATGCTTCTTGATGTTGTCTGCTTGCAAAATCACGACACAAAAAAGACAAGAAAACATAATCTTACACTGTGTGTACACTGTAGCACTACAGAAGTGTGCTATTGCTTTTACCAATGGCTTTGTTTTGGTAGACATCCAATGGAACTACTTAAGGCAATGTGTAGACTGTGTCCTGCCTGTGCTAGAGCCGTATCTGTTACAACAGACCGACAGGCAGCCTTATTAACATGGTTTTATTTTCTCACATTGGCACAGAGGGGTTGATCCAGCTGTTCAAAATTTATACATTGTATTTTACATCATTACAATTTATCTGACATTACACGATGCACAGTATTTGTGTAAAAGATTTGTCTTTTGTGAAATAAAACTGTTGACAAAAACTGTTGAAAAATGGTAAATCATATTTGTGTTAATATATGGCTGTGCTTTGTAAAGTAATTTGGTGTTATTGAAACCCTGTGTCATTTGGAATAGTTTACGATACGTTATGACAATGTTAAAAGCATTTTGACCACAGGAGTGATCCAAAGTTGCATTTTCAGTTTGAGTAAACCACTTGAAGCATTCTCTGTGTTGAGCTGTTTCAATTGCTTTTGTTTGATTTGTTCATTGCAAACAGCTGACAGTCTGGAATGCAATGCAATGTAGGGTCTGTATATTAAGATACTTTATGTAGCGTTCAAAACCACCCATCCATCAAATAACAAACAAAGTCTCTGCAAGTCTACATATCTGTCATGACAGTCTAATCACAAGTTCTGTTTGCAGATATTGCAGGTTATGTAATGTTTACAATGGCTGTCATAAAATGTTGGGGAACTCTGTGTTGTCAATGTTTTTAATGACTTTTATCTTTGTAAAAGGGCCGTAAGTGATCAGGTCTTTGTTTGTCTCTACATATGTTATTAAGGAAACATGGAACAAATACAATCAGTCTTTTGTTAATAAGGAAAGCCCCGGACCCTGTAGCCCAGTAGATGTGGTGTGTGTGGACTACAGACAGACTGCAATAGACCTGCTGGATCTGGGTTACAGTGATGCACTGAATCTCCATCCACTGCTTTGAGTATTTGTGTTGCCGTTGCTGATGTTTAAGTAATGCAATAGTTAGATCTCTGAAGGGCTGTGGGAGAGACGATGTAAACCTCCCTGCACACCACCGTGCCTCCTTCTGCAGTCCATCAACCAGTCCCATCTTCTCTCCAGACTGGCTAAGCTCAAACTGCCAGAAGGACAGCCTCTCTGATGGTGCAGTAACCTACATGAAGAAGAAAGAGAGGGATCACAAAGGAACGAGGTCAACAGAGGAGAGTGATGAGAGGCTGAGCTGTACTATACTTGGTATATATCTATACAATATTTGGTGTATATATATATACATACTATATTTGGGTTATATTTATACTATATTTGGGCAGAACAGACTACAAGGGCCCATATGCTCCCGTCAGCAGCTTCTCCTGCTTTATTTAAAAGGGAGAGGAGCAGTTGTGTTCCTGACAAAGGGCAGAGCTCGGCCCTGCCGCTGCCAGCACACTATAGACTGGGGCGGAAATCAATCAGGTTTTATTAGCAGGTGAAAATGAAGTCCTCTGAGGAATCTTTTTTGAGTCAGGCCTCTCTGCCAGGCCCTGTTCAGATTCCATCAGTGTCTGCGTCAACCACCACAGACATTATTCATGTGCTACCTGGGCAGGGAAGCGGCCCCGGCCCTCACTGCAAGGACGGACACAGCGTGCGTGTGTGTGCACCACTGCACCAAATACCCCTGTTTCCTAGTCCTAGTTGTCTTTACACCTTTTGTGAATGTTGCCTATTCCAGGCCAGTCGCGAGAACTACAGTCTTTAATTACTCAACACTCCAAACAGGTTCATGACATGACTTGACTTTTCACCAAGAGGAACCACAAAGTCGCTATCAACATTCAAGGAGATGTGAAGACAGTGTAACAAAAATACTTAGTAATACTTAATAGTATTGAAACAAAAACTATTAAAGATGGGGGAAACAGTTCATTTGCAAGTGTAAATGCTTACTTGCAGGTTACATTCATGGCAATGCTACCATAGAAAAAAAACAAGTGAATCAAATAATTTAACAGGATAACAAGAAAACATGTTGCTTATAGCAAGAGCAATGAAACATTGGCACAATAAAAAACAAAAAACAAACACTATCACTAAGTGAAAATAAAAGGAAAAAAAAATCACATGCTAACTGACTTCTTTCAACTGGTTAAAATCGGTTTATATCACAACTTCTCTGTACCTGCCTTTTACCTCTCATCATTACAAAGATGTTTACTTGTGTGGAAACTCTCTGAAACATGCCTTTTCATGCAGTGTTCGGGCAGGCGTGCGTGTCGTCAGTGAGAATACTCATCCTGTCCTCCTGTGTGTTCTGATCTCCTGTCGGTTTCTGTACTGGATATGAAGGTGCTCTCCTACAATAAGGATGTTAATCATGGACCACTGCTTCTTTTGTGACCACTCACTCAGCCCTTCCCACAATGCCGTTGGCCCAGCGAAGGCCTCACTAAATAGCACTACGTGTTCTTGACGTATGAACCACTGTCGACACAGTTACCCTGTGATTTGTGCGTGTGAGTTGTGTGCGAGCCTTCAGCACCCACAACCTAATGACAATACGCAGAACGCAACCAACTTCCCGCATGGAACGTCACAGTCCAGTCAGCCCACTAACAAATGGGATCTTATTAAGCTATCAATTCCCTTCAGAGAATGTCAGCTCATTGTATTCCCCCTCTCTGGTAATTTCCAAGGGACACGAGGCCATTGATCATGTGGGTCGACTGTCTTGTGAGTGACTGGTCCTATATATATACTGTTCTCTCACAGCACATCTGACTCATGTAGGGCCCTATAATGTCCACGTTGCAGAGAACGCAGATGGAATTGCAGAATCCAGACATAACACGGAATCCAGACATAACACATAATTTAAACAGAAATACGGAATCCAGACATAACACAGAATTTAGACATAAACATGGAATCCAGACATAACACAGAATTTAGATATAAACAATTATGTCTAAATATATAATTAGATATTCTTTTGTTTCATTGTCATATTTCTTTTATATAAAAAAATATAAATAATTATAATACTGCCGAAATAGTACTAATATTAATCACCCCATATTTGCCTTCTCTAAAAGTGCTATCATGCTTTGTCGGCTGTAAATGCAGTGTTTGTTTGTGTGTGTGTGTGTGTTCCTTGGTGTTTGTGTGGCAGTGTGTGAAACTCCACCTCTTTGTTTTGGCCACTGTTTTCCTGTTATTGTAATCAGAGCTGCTGTCCGCTGCTGCTAAATTAAGATAATGAATATTTTTATTTTTTACCACGCTGAGCGCAGTTTATTATTGCACAAGCGCCAGAGAGGAGCAACAAAGTCCTGCACCCGACACTACGAGTATCTCACCATGCTCCAGTTAGCTCAGAGAAACATTACTGGTTGTGTCTGTCCTTGTGCACTCGCATGTTTGTGTTGAACTGTCAGCAAGTGGCTTTGACATTGATGTGAAGAAGGTAGCCGTCATCTGAGCTAGCTAACTGTCACAACTCGATAGCTACAATCGGCTACAATAGATTTGTGTCATCCAACATTCTAGATTTCGAAGACCAATTATCTTACTGTGCCTTTAAAATAAAGGTTTGCAGTGTGAATATAGTTTGTATTTGTTATGATTGATTCAAGGACTGGATCAGAATGCAGTTCAGCGGTTTGTTCAATAGGTGTTATTTACCTACGGTTACTGGCTCTTAGCACAGTTCAACACTCTTTTTAAAGAAAGCAGGCAGGTGAGTATATGTACTCAAAGCACCTCAGTGCAGACACATAACAATGAGACAATAACGAACGCAGAGACAAGACACAGGAGGGATTAAATACACGGGCAATGAGCGACAGCTGCCGGGAATCAGGGAGGGATGCGTTCACAGGACATGGGAAACAAGACAAACAGGGACGGTGGTGCCTAGAAGGCCGGCGACGTCGAACGCCGGGGGGCTACGCGAACAGGGGAGCGGCCACCGCTAGGTGGAGACGTGACAGTATTAATTATTTTTTTTATGGGAAAAATATGAACGAAAACAAAATTACTTTTTCAATAAAACTTTACATAAGGTGAAGAATATTATAAGGTGGAGTAGATTGAGAAATGGTTCAAGCTTAAGTTCATGTAGAGAACATTACCAATTAAAAAAAAAAATCCTATTTTGATGTTATTAATGTTGTTGGTCTGCTTGTTCTCAGTACCACTCATTTCTTAGTTAGTTCACTAGGTGCACTGTAGTATACTAGTACTTTTTCTGGAAATACTTACTGAAATTAACATTAGAAAGTCTTTCTTTTATTTCATTGTAGGTATAAAACGTAATCACAGAAAAATTAAATGGAAGGAATTGAATTTTGAGAAGAATAAAACCGATTTTAGAGGGCCCCACTTGGTATTCATGGGTGTCTTTTAGCTAGAACCGGCAAGTGCTTCTATTCAGTATTCTCTATTCCGGCTGTTCCTGCCTTGTCAAACTTTCTTCCTCTGTCTCTCGTTCAGTTTACAATGGTTATATCAGCCAATGAAGCAGATGTGGAAATGTCTTTCCACGTCACTATGAGCAGGCAGTCGCCACTAGAGTCCTGCAGCTGTATACAGTAGGTCTGAAGGGCTGTCAGGGCAAACATGAGAAATAATGGGTGGATGTTGAAATACTCTTAGAATGTCTGAATAATGAAAATGTATGAGAGAGGAACTCTCTATGTCTTGTTGCAGCAGGCACGTTGCTTCTCTCTTCATCATTGTTCAGAGGGGAGCCTCAGGGGTAGCTTTTGACTTTCAGAATCTCTGCAGTCATCTGCTATAATTAGGAAATAGAGCTGCTCTCTATGTGTATGTTGTGGAGTTAGCCCAGTGAGGACAGCTTTTCTGGTACGCTATAAAAGGCTTCTGAATCGCTCTCTGGTGTTTTATTCGCACACTCTCATCTATTGATTTGTATGGTGTGATAATAATCATCTGTTATGACAAATGTTTCTACTGAAAATATCTTTAACTTGTATCCCTATCCCTCACCAATGTATTCCTCTTTAACTCCCAATTTCCTTCTACTTCTTTTCACTCTTTTCTTCCACCCTCTGTCAGATCTGGATCTGCGCTACTTCTGGAGCTGGAGTTCATTTGGGGACTACCTGCTGTTCTGCCTTGCCTTCACTGTGATTTGTGCCCTGGTCACGCTGCTCCTGCTGGACTCTGTGCTCTTCGTGGAGGCCCTGGGCTCTCTCGCTGTGCTCTTCGAAGCCACGCTGGGGCTGCCGCAACTGCTGCAAAACCTCCACCACCACTCCACCCGCGGCATGAGGTGAGTGAGTGGCCCCGCACACACACCCAACCGTCCTGTTCCAAAGATACACAGTGAATTTAAAAACACACGTATACACACACACACACACTGAAACCAACCCAGAACGTTTAACGAAGCAAAAAGAAAGTGAGGCTGGTTTCCTCAGACAGAGATTGCTTTTCGAGGGCTATAGTTCTGACAAACTCGGGGACTGAGGGAAACATGCCACCTGCTGATCCGGTGCGGTAGAGACACACAGAGACGGACCAGGCCTTGTGTTCTTGGTGAGTGCCGAGCCACAGGAGTCAGCGCAAGGACAAAGACATTACGGGTCAGCACCACGGCCGTGACACATTCATTGTGTTCATAAAAAGGATGAATTACGGGAGGATTGCCATTTAAATGAGCCCTCATTCCTCTGTTGCACGGTTAAACTGTGCTCACGGTGGTTCATTTGGGTTGTAAAGGGCCGTGCTGCCAGGAGCATTTGGCCACAGACTTTTCTGCTTGATACTGAGGGAGGAAGAGGAAGGAGCGCCGACTCTGCCGTGACTCTCTCATAGCGGTTGAAGGTCAAGTCAGAGCTCAATGAGGTCTCTGATATTCTAATTAAAAAAGCCTTTTAATTGAAAGGTAGAGACTGTAACATCAATTATCCTAGTAATTATGTTCCGGGTAATTATGATAATTATTTCCTCATTAATAATCATGCCCCTGGGCGGGTCAGTGCCCAGACTGCAGAGCTGGGTATGAGTTTGACCTTCCTTGCTGTGATAACTTGAGAGTATCATTGAGGAATTGCCCAGGTTTAATATTCCCAACAAAGTTCTACTAAATATAAGAACTGTATATATATATATTAGCGTAGACAAATTATTTAAATTATCTCTGTGGTAAAATCACTGATATGATAATTTGATGATTTTCATAGCATCATAGCTACCATTATAAAATGTGGTTAGAATGGGTTCTGGTGGACATTTGGCCACAACCAAATACTGGTTTATTTTTTAAATGATTACCTCATTGAAGGCATAAGGTAAGCAAGGTAGCTAAACATGTTTACCTACAGACCTTAATCAGGAGAGTTCTGTAATTTATGCACAGTATGGAAGCTGTTTGTCTATTCAGATGTTAGAACATGTTTAAAACGTGAGTGGCAGCAAATATACAAAGAGAGGTATGTAGTGACAATAATGCACTGAGCCCCTAAAGCCTCGCAGTGACAGTACTGTCACTACAAACCCCAGGAGGATACCCTCCTTTTCTAGTGCAGAAAGGTCAGCAAAGTCTGGAGGTCTAATCCTTTTTTTGTTTATCTTTAAATTGATTTCTACAATGTGTTTTCATATCTCCACCCCTGGGAGTTAGTGGTGTGAAGATAGCATCTTCCTCTCTCACATCTGTACTTCTCATAGCTGTAACCTTACAGCATCCTACTGTAAATACAAATGGATATATTTTCAGTTTCTAAATAAAGTCTGTCAGGACATTATAAAAGGTATTTCTGTTCTTCAAGATCAACGTACTTAAGAAAATATGCATTGTGACAGGAAGGTGGAGGGTGCGTTTAAGAACTTGATGCCCACTCGCAATTGGATTGTATGTCATCTTTATTTTCATCACTGTGGCCTTTCAACTTCATCTTTACTCTGTTTGTCTCTACAGATACGCATATTCAAAATAAAACACTCTTTTCAAATTCAACCCAAAAACAATGTAGCACCGGCGAGACCTTCAGACACAAACAGTTTCCCCCACCCTGTGCTCAGCAGAAATACTCCTCTTTATAAAGATGTCCAAAGACATCTGCACTCTCCAGGGCAGGGGTCGTTTATCACAGAACAGTGTGTTCTCCTAGTGACCAGGAAAGGTACAGCACCACCGCTAGCAGTGGTTACACACAAACATTTAATTAAACGAAACAAACAAATCCAACCAACGCTAGTAGATTTTGAACCACATAAACTATTCATCCATGTTGCAGTTTTAAGTAGCTCCCTCTACCAGTACTGGTAACCCTGCAACAACATCCTCGGTCACAGCATCCTAGAATGGTCTTCATGTGTAAAACTGAACTAACTCAAATGACTTCCATTTATGTGTAAACCTGACCTAGCTGAAAGGACTTTTTGTGTAAACCATAATTGACACAACCAGGTTAATTTGCCTACCTGTGGTACATCTAACCTGAAAACATGTCAGTATTGTTCATTAGATGAGGGCGTTCCATCATTACCAAAGGTGTTTTGAGCTTATCAACCAGTATTTACAGAAATTAACATCCCTGGATTTAACATCCCTACATTTATAACTATCACCGAGAGTTAGGAGTGAACATCCCTACATTTGTAGCTAACACAGAGAGTCAGGAGTTAACATCCCTGCATTTATAACTAACACAGAGAGTCAGGAGTTAACATCCCTACATTTATAACTAACACAGAGAGTCAGGAGTTAACATCCCTACATTTGTAGCTAACACAGAGAGTCAGGATTTAACATCCCTACATTCATAACTAACACAGAGAGTCAGGAGTAAACATCCCTACGTTTATAACTAACACAGAGAGTCAGGAGTAAACATCCCTACATTCTTAACTATCACGAGAGTCAATAGTTAACATCCCTACATTTATAACTAACACTGAGAGTCAGGAGATAATAACCCTACATTTATAACTAACCCAAAGATTCAGGAGTTAACATCCCTACATTTATAACTAACGCAGAGAGTCGGGAGTTAACACCCTTACATTTATAACTAACGCAGAGAGTCGGGAGTTAACACCCTTACATTCATAACTAACACAGAGAGAATCGGATGGGAAACAATATGGCCAAAAGATGTTATCTTCGTCAGGCCATCATACTGGGAGTCTCCAAACAATGAGTAACCGCGAAGAAGGGAGAGAGGGGAGGAACAAAGACACAAGTGTTGCTGTTTTGGTTTCCCTGACTAGAGCTTGCCTTGCAGCACATATAGCAGTGTACAGATCCATCTCTTTCATTCAAATGGCTAGTTAGTGGATGGACCCTGGCTCTGTGGCCGAGCTGAGAAAGCTGTAATCTGTCTCTGAAACGAGCAGGGACACACAGACCCCTCCCTCCCATGGGATCACCAGGGAAGGCTCCTTCTCCATAGGCCATTGGCAGAGGCTTTCCAGCCCACACAGGAACTGATTACCCATGGGAGAGCAACGCAAAAAAGTTATTATTTTCTTGATTTATAAAAAAGTTACATTTGTAGCCTAGTTCACTGTAAGGCACCAGGGGAATCACCAAGGCTGCCACCAGAGAGAAATGCCTCGTTGATTTGTTTAGATTTTTAGCGTTGTGTGGCTGTGCAATATGTTTGTGTCAGCATGTTTGTGTCTTTTTTCCTTCTCCTTTGGTATTACTGAGCATGTCATTGAGGCCTACGGTACAGTGTGTTAATGATTATTGACTGACTGTCACTGTGCCACAAAGAGCAGTTCGGTCAAGACACACGTACAGTTGTGTATCTCAGGCTTTGGGGATGTGTAGAGAACCTATGACCTGCCCACAGGTGTTTAGTGGGAACAGTCCTAGCCCTGCTCAGACTGACTGAATAATGAGCAGAATGGATTTTTGAATGAGCAGTGTGGGGGCAAAAGTGGATTTCTATGAGGAATCCTCGACAATGTTCAACTCTTCCGAATGGGTTGAGGGTTCATACCGTGACACGTGGCTGTGGACATTGGGCATGACATACTCTATTGTCTTGCAAGGGTATTTAAACCCCTACAATTTTTTCAGATGGAAACTTTACCAGTTGCAAGTATTTAGGAATACAATATACTTTTATGTTACGTTTTATTTAACTATGCAAAGTATGCTAAACTTTCTTAAATATAATTTGCATATTACGAGAATATGTTTTTCAGCCCATTACTTCAGTGAAGTATGTTTTTTTTGTATTTCTATTGTGATCAGACACCCAATGGTCAGATTTGCACAGAACAGTTCATTTTGTTATTTCATGAAATTATAAAAAAAATGTATTCATGTGTGTGACTGATGCTTATTTTGCCTATATTTACAGATAAAATTACATTTAAATTCTAAATTACTCAAGATATAAAATACACTGTCTGGCTATAAGGCCAAATAAACTGTGTGTGGAATATTCTGAATGTACCTCCCCCTCCTTAGTATCACCAATCTGGGTGTGAAATATGACCCTACTCTCTCTTTTAAGGCCCACATTAGACATGTCTGTAAACATATTTTTTTAACCTTCAGAACATTTCCCACCTCAGACCTTCTCTCACCTCCTCTGATGCAGAAAGGCTTATCCATTCATTTGTTCTCTCCAGATTTGGTTATGGGAATAGAGTACTGGGGGCCTGCCAGCAAATTCTAAAATGCGGCTCATCCAAAACAGTACTGTAAGGATCCTGAGACAATCCCCACAAAAATCTGATCACATCACACCTCTCCTCGCTGACCTTCATTGGCTTCCTGTTCCTCAAAGAATTTACTTTAAAATGATCCTTTTAGTCTATAAAGCTGTTAATGGCTTGGGACCTGTCTACTTATCTGACCTGCTCTCGCCCTATGACCCTCTGTGTCCTCTACAGTCTAGCAACACCAATCTGCTCAATGAACCAAGAACCAGGCTCTGAAAAATGGGAGAGATTTTCTTTCATTGAGCCTCACCTCTGGAACTCCCTTCCTGACAGCCTCACAGCTGCGCAGACAGTCATGGCTTTTAAATCAGGCCTGAAGACATACCTCTAAATAATTTGCCTATTCTTCCCTTTTATTCAAATGACACTGTACCATCCTAATTCCCGAGAAAGTTAGGACAGTCTGGAAAATGCTAATAAAAACAGAGAGGAGTGATTTGTAAATATACTTTGACCTGTATTTAAACAAAAAAATTATAAAGACAAGGTATTTGATGTTTTACCTAATCAACTGCAACGTTTATTTTAAAATGATCTAGGTGCCTAATGGGCAAGGACAAAAACACTTATGAATGTGTATGATTGCTGATCCCTCTGACGTCTTCAAAACCGTCATGAGTCTGTAATGAATATCCTGACATGGGCTTGGGAATACTTTGGTAACCCTTTGTCAGTCAACACCATTCGCCACTGTATTCACAGATGCAAGTTAAGGCTTTACTACGCAAAGAAGAAGCTACTGTCCATCTGAGATGGACAGTAGCCTACATCCATTTTATAATGAAATATTAACAATTTGAAATGAATATGTTAGTATTGGTATGGGTTTTTAATACTTTTCAAGGTGCTGTACATAATTTTCTTTGCAACTGTTGGAGTTCAAGAGGTCACGTGAGTTAGCCAGTGGAAGCGGAATGTGAGAGTTCTGTAGTTACTGAAGAATCATTAATTAACCCCAGCCGCGTGATTGAATTAGAGGCCCTGCCTGACGCTGCAAAGCTCCTGTACTGAGAAATTGGACAAATTATTCATACACCCTCCAGGCCGTAGGAGAAGGAGGAATGAAAAAGTAGGGGAGAGCTTGTCGGTTTAGAAAACCTACGGAGTTAATAAAATGTTTTCTGTAGATCACAGGTGTCAAACATGCAAGGTTGTCCAACCCAACCTACATCCAACCTACATTTTTGGATAGTTTTCTTTTGTTAAGGTTGATTATTATTTATCCAGATTTACCAAAACTGGTTACATTTTGAGAGCCACACCCTTATTAATAATAATATTAATAAGATAGGCTTTAAATATACAGTGGAGGAAAAACATGTTTTATCCCCTGCTGATTTTGTAGCTTTGGAAAGTATTCAGAAAGTATTCATTCAAGTTGTTGTATGTTGATCTGGTCCTTCAGGATCTGGCAACAATATTTGGGATATTCTTAGGGATGAAGATTTGCACAGTCAATGGTCCTTTTATAGTCTGTCTCACCCGAATTACAACTTTCCTGTAAAGACTGTGAATTATTGTGGGTTGATGTCGCCTGCCTACCCTTTTATTGGGGAGGCAGATCCATCTTTCTGGCACTTTGGAGACATTCCAGTGTTTGCTTCCTGACGATCAATAGGCATGCATATTTCATCCTTTGGGTTAAGAGAAGCCTTTTTCCCCCTTTACTGTGCCTTTCTGCGGAACCAGTGTGACACCACCCCACCGAGTAGAGAAGAAACTGAAGACCTCACCTTCATTTGCACACCAGACACCAGGCTCTGAGACAAGTCTGATGACTGCTTTGTTGTAGATTATCTACCAAGCATTAATAATGACCAATTAACATATACTGTAGTAGATTATCTAGCTAGCATTCATAATGACCAATGAACACATACTGCAGTAGATTATGTACCTAGCATTAATAATGACCAATGAACATATACTGCAGTAGATTATCTACCTAACATTAATATAACTAATTAACATATCCGGCAATATATTATCTATCTAGCGTTAATAATGACCAATTATCATATACTGCAGTAGATTATCTACCTAACATTAATATAACTAATTAACATATACGGCAATATATTATCTATCTAGCGTTAATAATGACCAATTATCATATACTGCAGTAGATTATCTAGCTAGCATTAATAATGACCAATTAACGTATACTGCAGAAGATTATCTAGCTAGCATTAATAATGACCAAATAACATATACTGCAGTAGATTATCTAGCTAGTATTAATCAAATGACCAATTAACAGATTCTGTACGTTCTTGACTAGCTTCAGGGAGTCTTTGTATCCAGTGGAGCGGCAGCCCTCTTATTGAATTTCATTTGGAAAACGTGTGTGAATTGTCAATTGTAACACAGCAGACAAGGATCTAGAGCAGCAGCCTTCTGGCTGCCACAGCAGGTTAGCATAATGTCACACGAGGTGAGTGGCAGCTGACTAGAGCAGGTAGTCCCGGACACATTGGAAAACCTCGCCCAATGAGAAGCCAGTGGAACTGAGTTATGAGTGTCCCAGAGTCCTCTCTCTTTGTTGACCTCCCTGCAGGGGCAGCAGCTGTAAATAACCGCCCACATTAAGACTGCTGTGTGTCAGGCGAGTATTTACGAGCAACACCCTCCCTCAGCGGGGGAGAGAAAGGCAAATGGGAGAGCCGGGGAGCAGGAGTCTCAATGTGACCGCTGTGGGATGAACTGAGAACCTCCGATAGTGGCCCATCCAAAAGACTTCAGATGAGGTCCCCGAGGTGGCTTTAATGTCCTTCTGTCCTCCCTCTCCCCTACTTGTGAATGTCACTATCTGAACTATTAGCGCCACCGCCACCTGCAACCTTTCAGGTGATCCGTCGGGGTCCCGGGACCCCGGAGGAGAAGCTAATGGGAGGGCTAACAGCTCTCGTTCAATACAGGGCAAAGTTCCTGCCGGAGCTACATATCTCTCAGGACAGTCCCCTCACTCTGTCAGACTGTCATTCAGTCACAGCCATTTGCTTCTCTATTAATTGAGCCTCCATCCCGCTCAGCATCGGTGCCACTAAACTCCGGTTCCCTCTGCCGCTGGTGTAATGATTAACAGGCCGGTCTGCTGACACCAGGGATTTGAAGAGTGTGTTTGCGTGAGATGAATACATATGTTTGAGATGATAAGGATTAGGTGTCTAATAAGATCGGCCCTCGCGCTCTCAGTCGTAACACACTCACACACACACGCACAAACCTTTTCTCTCCGTCATTATCCTTCACACTCACTTACTCTCCAAGCTCTCTCCCTCTCCTATGCTCTGCCACTTTGGTCAGACGAGGGTTTTTGGTGAGTGGGATCAATAGGGGACGTGAAGAGGTTCGAGGTGGGGGTGGGGGTCGGGCGGGAGATCAACAGTAAGGACACTATTCCTCATCAATATTAGAATGGCTTCTCCTCCATCGAGAGGCCCCCAAAGGCCCCAATCAATTGTTTACTCAGTATTTATTTAATTCCCTGTCAGTTCAGTTGACATGTGACGTGATCGTGTGAGAGTGTGCGTGCTGCATTTGTCTCTTTCTCTGTGTGTGTACATGCATGTAAGACGAGGAGACGGAGAGGGAATGAGCCCCGGGGACGAGGGACACGTGAGGGAATGTAGTGGTCAGAGTTGGACGGCGGGCATTCAATGGGGTGATGGTTTGTGGAGGAGATTGAAGACCGTTTAAATGGCATTTGTCTCCATTCCGAAGCTCTGCTGTTAAAGCTGTTCTACAGATAACCCCGCCCCTGTTAATTACCTCGTTAATGATTGTTCCTCATTAATGATGTTTGCGGTCTCTGGAGCGAAAAGGACTTGGGGACAAGCTGTAGAGACGGAGGACATTTTAAAAGCAAATATGTTCAATCAATAACAAACAGCCACTAAGCCCCCTGTTTTGGTTAACAGTTGGGGCAAGCGAAGTGTAACCATTGTTACACTTGAACTGAGTTAAGACTCGTGTTTACAATGTTATTGTTTTAAATTATGCAGTAGAGTGCTTTCAAAGGTGTTTACTTGGAATCAACATCAAATATGCATTTACATATACGTGTATATTTCAGAGAATAACCGGCAATTAGTAGTAATGCCTGTTTTTAACAATGTGACAGTACCAAAACAGTAATACTACAGCTAACGGCTAATGACACTCAATAATATGCTGGTATATCACTTGACCTTGTCCTTTGAAATAAACATACCCATCCCTCCCCATCCCACCTCCCACCGGCTCACTGACCCCCCATCCATCCTGACCCCTCCCCTGGTAAAAGGAGGTGTTGTAGGGAGTGCTCTGCTGCAGCAAAATGCCCTCTTCGGTGTGGTAGAGGACATATTCTGAAAGAGTTTCAGGCAGGACTCTTTTAGCCAAGCAAAAACACTGGATTTCCCACTGGAATAGGAGCTTGGAAAGACAGTACTTATAGTCGACGTGCCTATTCACCGATTTTCCGGATATTTGACTGATCTTTAAAGGATGTTCAAAAGTCAATGTACACACAGTCATCCTGTGTCCATTAATGCAGCAGCACATTTTTCCTTTCCCCCCCGTACAGTGTCGACCGTCCTATTCTGACCTACACATTATTATGCAGTCGAGGTCTTTTGCCATTCTCGCCATATATGTGTGTTAGATGTATACTTTCGGTCCCTGCGCACATATCTCAAGTGAGCAGGCAAACTCCATACATCTTTATCGCGTTTCCAGGTAGTGGCCTTGTAGTAGGTGCCTGTCCTCACCGCACCCCATTAGTGGTGATGGGTTTGTGCCATTACACTGGGCTGTGCCAACTGTCAAGGTAGATTAGTTCGTGGATAATGCGTCATTCTTTACACTGGGGAGCGTTGTCATTGGCAGGAGGAGCAGCTCCCTCAGTCATAACAGTGGTTTTCACCTGAGGTGGCCCCTCGGACCGTAACGATGCAACTCTCGGATTGGCTCTCCCTGTAAATGAACCCTCAGCTTTCTAACAGCTGACTGATCAGAGTTCCTCTCCTGTCCCCAGGCCTGTCCTGTTCTGCTTAGCGCACATGAAATGAATAAACATATTTTTGCATAAATCCCGACGGGAGGGAAGTGACCTGAGAGAAACGGCAAGGGGGGGGGGGGGGGGGG
>JACXGK010005770.1:0-19718 GCA_016801125.1 Novumbra hubbsi
GGCGTTGGCACTGTCCCTTGGGAGTTACTCACGCCATCTCATGATATTGTTTGCGATACTACAAATAAAAACACAAATACTATAAAAGTAATACCTATGGTAAGAAGCAAGGTTGGCAGTGCCAATCCCCCTCTGTAGAAGAAAACAGAACCAGGTTGAGGCAGGGAAGGTGGTTGGGTTTATTAAATGCTTCTTAAGAGCCGCAGACGGAGTGAGGACCCCAAACAAATTACATAGGCCGCCATATTAGATTAGGAAATGCATGGCTTTTAAATGCATGCTCACATCTCAAATGTAAATCCCAGTGACACAGCGGCCACAATGCAGGTCATTAGAATGTGAAGGAAGATATTGTTTTTCGTTCATTCTTATAAGCCTTCAGGGATGCCAAGGAGTGTCTGTGTGTGTGTGTGTGTGCGCATGTCTGACACCCCTTTGTACGATGACAAAGTCAAACGCTTATCTGAAGATAAACGAAAGGCAGGAGATCGATCTCTCCACCAGCCCTGATATCTCTCAGTCACAATATACAGTACATATCTGCCCATCTGGCTTCAGAACCACCTCTATCAACGTCATGGGTCCCTTCAAAGAGCCAGCAACGTTCTGAAGATGTTTGAGGATGCGTCTGCCCATCTGTCTTCAAAACCACCTCTATCAGCGTCATCTGTTCGCTTCAAAGAGCCAGCAACGTTCTGTAGATGTTTGAGAATGCGTCTGCCCATCTGACTCGATCCCTCTGCTTCCTTCAGACTATTGCACTAACAGTACATACAACAACATTTTCGCTGCGCATAGACACAGAGCGTTGCTCCAGTTGTCCCAGTCCTCCTCGGAGTCCCTGGACCCGATATAACAGTGTTTAGGCAATAAGAATCTCCTTTCTTTAACTTCCTCTCTCTCTCCACATCTCTCTCCCCATCTTTCCATCTCTGTGTCTCACCCCCCCCCCCCCCTCCTTGCTCCATTAACTCCGGCTTCAGTCTTTAGTTGTGTTTGGATTGGTGTCATGGCCTGAATCCCCAGGTTGCCTGTAAATTGACTCTCTTTCCTCTTCTCTCAGACTCCCCCTCCCCCCATCTGTCTCCCTTCCTCTCCCGAACCCTCACTCCGCTCCCCTTCGGCCCACCCGATCTTCACGGCCTCTCCCCACCAGGCATCATTTAGAGAGAGCGAGTCCCTCTAGCTAGCGTTTCTGCTCCACTGACCTCTTCAGTCACATCCCTGCGCTTTGCATTCGTTGGAGGGGATCCGCTGACAAGGTTAAAAGTTTAAGACAGCGGTGGCCTTACCTCGCCCTCCCTCCCTCCCTCCCAAACTCCCTCCCTCCCCCATCCTCTTTTAAAAGTCCATTCCCCACACACTTTAGTCGCCCAGGGTAGAAGACCGGAGGAATCCTCAACTGTAAACAGGAATGCATTATGGGACAAATGATACTGTGTATGTGCCTGCCAGTTGGCATTTCTCTTTTGACTAAGGCTGCAGTGCTTCTTTATTTTGGCACTCGGGCTGTGGTCACCGTCAGGACAGACAGGTCCCAAGGTCATCATCTATGCAGAGCAGTCCTGTGGGGTCTCAGGTCTGTCTGTGCCAGATTGCTATCGGTGTGTTGGGACTATGCACCGAGCACCACACACACTCTCCATCATTTCACGTAACCGAGACCCTACCGTCAGCGACGCCCACTACCGGGGGCATAAATAACCGGAGGGGAACCGGCTCAGTCCGTAGAGCACGGCCATCAATGTTGCTAAACGACTTGGTTAGGTCAAGGAAGCTGCCTGTTTTCAGAGGTCATTAGTTCAGGTAAAACTAATGATTAACCATTTCTTAACGTCCAGCTTGCAGCTTTTTGCCATTATGGGTTCTATCAACCGGAATATGCCTCACTGATGAGCCATTAGAGCAGCATTGTCCTCACTGGGCTTGGCGGGTGTCCTACAGATACGATCAATGTATGATCCCATCCAATTGACAAGGACCCCCTGGAGTAAAGACAGACACGTAACCGGGGAGGTAACAGGTAATCCAATAGTCAGAGAGACAGAGAAAGATAGACAGAGTTCTTTGTCCATGGGGAACGTTTCAGATTTTAGGTGTTGCTGGAGATTTGGCCACAAGACCTTCCTGAGACTGTTCATGAACACAAACCAATATAGACAAACAATCTGCTTAGCATTCTTGTAACTTTAGGGTACACTTGTCCCCAGCTTCTGAATAACAATTTGTCTAAATCTAGTTTGTTTGGGGATTCATACCAGCAACATTTTAGTCCCGGATCAACTCTCTAATCACTGGGCTGTCTGGCACCCCAGAAGAGAGATTTAGGTCCCCTATCTCACCAAGAGGACTCTGGGAGTCGTTGTTTCTCCTCAATCCATCACTCTAACCTGTACTTCATCTCCCTGCTCCACCGCCGACTCTTACTTACTCTCTCTTTTTACTATATACTATTCTCAGTCTCTCTCGCTCTCTCTAACTGCCCCTCTCACTTCTTAGGCTTGGGTGAATTATTACGGGAGGATTCTCCGTTCCTGCAGTCGCACACTGCTGGTGGAAGGGGCTGATGGATGAAGGTGAACTCTGTGTTCAGCGCAGACTGCTGCCTGGTCAGACGACACCCTCAAAGCAATCTCTTCAAACTGTAACCTTCACAAACCATTTCACTGACCGTGCATTTACATTTCACATGTTAGTCATTTAGCAGATGCTCTTATCCAGAATGACTTACAATAAGTGCATTTCTCTCAAATACGGTAATTGTACACTGTAAAAAAAAATGTTGACTATAAAAGTCCTTTAATTTGACATTTAGCATGCAATAAAGATTTGCCAGTGAAGTATACATCCAAATGTATAGTATATTTAGGCAAAATGGAACTAGGGTCTGTGGAACGTAGGCAATATACCATGACTAAACGATGTTCGTAGAGGCGAAGCAATGCTAAGTGCTTGGGTGCAACCCCAGTTAGCATGGTATAATGGACATTGACTACCAACCCAACGTGCCTTACTGCGATTACAAACCTGTTACCAACCTTATTAAAACCTAGGAAACCTACTTTTTTTTCATTCTTGTGAAAATAGCATGTCCAGACACTCCAAGACGCACCTACGAACAGCTCTTAGCCGCGGTTCAATGGCCATATACCACACTCCCTTGTGCTTTAACGCTCAAACATGCCACAGCTTTCAGCCAATCAGCACTAAGGATTCGTAAAACGCCCGGATCTTATGATCCTGAGCATTCGCTCAACAGAACTCAAAAAGACTTCGCTATTGATAGCTTTAACGCATTCTAACACAACACCGCCCGATGAACTAAGTACACTGTAGCTCAATTCTCCACTGCGCTCGTATCAAACCCAATAACTGTCCAACTCCACCGTCAAACCCTTGCTGAGGCGTCACTGATAGAGGCCCGGCAGTAGCTTTCTGTGGTCTGTGCCCCACTTCAGTACACCTCCTGCTCCTTTATCAGGCGGCTGATAGGAACACCGCGCCTTGTAAAGTCCCACTTCCTTATCAGGCGTGGCCAGGTGCATCCCTGCACCCGGAAATGAGTCGCGCCCAAAGGCCATTAGCACTTCAAAAGAACCGGGCCAGGGAAGCGGGATGCGGTGTGTTCCCCCTTCCATCGCCCGCAGTGTCCCGGTGATGGCAATGGCCGCGCGGCGCCCGCTTGACGAGGCGCCGAAGACTGTCAAGGACGTAACGCCCATTAGTTGGGTCACTAACGGAAGGGAGGGGGGGGTGGGTGATCAACGAGCTAGCGGGTCTGGGAGAGCACTTAGCATTAGCGCCTCCGGGTCTTACAACGCCGTCTTTGTCGGGCACTAGATCCATCGCGGCTCAGTGGTCTAAAAATGTATGAGAGAAAAATCCCTCTTTTATAATTCCATGCTTACCTTGCACTGGCTATGGATTAGTTGGGATTAGGAGCGGCTGTGCACGTTGAAGTTTTCCACGGGGTGCCGCGGGGTGCATTTAGCTTTCATCACGGAGGAGACGGTTACCACACAGCCTGTCTGCTCACTGCGAGGAAGGATACCTTCACCCTGACAGACTGCCGGGGGGAGAGGGAGCGAAGCGATAAGGCTCCGCTAGCCAAGGATTATTCTACGCCGGGGTGACATATTGGAGCGGCTGAGTAAATAAGGGAGCGATTCAAACCTGCCTGTCCGTCAGAAGACACCCCTGGGAATCCAGACTGAGCGCTCCACCGGAGATGTTTACATAAGAAAGAAAATGCGGGGGGCGGGGCAGGAGGGGGGGTCATTAATGCCGCCATTGCGTTTGATCGGTGTGCCGTCATGGCCTCGGTGGTAGTTTAGGTTCCATCAGTGTGGAAGAAAGTCCCCGAGCGCGGTCACTATGGAAACGAATAAGGAAGTGCAGCAGTAGCGCATCGGCCCGGTGTCACAGAGTACCATGATGAAAATGTCACTCCACATAAAAAACATCCAGGAAGGACACTTGGCTGGGCACTTGTAACCTTGTGTTATTGTTTCCGGCGACTAACGCAGTGTGTGTTAATGTAGTATTCACGTGTCTCTGTGTGCGAGCTCACGCTGAACTGTGCTCGAATATCTGCGAGCATAAGTGTGTCTGAAATGAATAAGAGGAGCCTCTGGGTATAATCTAAAACATTCATGATCAGTGCATATCTGGTTCCCATCTCCAGTGCTGTCAGCTCCACCGGGACCAACACATGCTCTGGCCCATACGCTTTTGGAAAAACAAAATGGTGGTCTGGTGCTGGCATGTCATCCCCCATGACCCAAGTGAAATCTATGGCTTGTCATCACTAGGCCGTTAAACAGGAATTATGTATCCCTAACATCAAGGCGGAAATCGAAACCAGACCCAAGGAAGTGCTTCCGGTTATAACGGTGAGACATCCTCTTCCCAAACCTCCAGGCTCCCCCCAAGACCCAAGAACTGATCCAGACACACAAATCCCATATTTTCAGGACGCACAACTTACAGGAAGTCACACCACAAATGTGCAGTGTGTCAAAGTACCACTCTGACAACACAATCTCCTAACTTCCTCAGGCTGGTTGAAGTGTTCGGCTGCTTGTTTAATGTCCATGAAGCAGAGAAGGAATCTAAGGTGTTTTTCTTCTGCGGGCTGTAACTCTCTCACTCTCTGCCTCTCTCTCGGTCTTCCTTTCTTTGAGCTGTCTGACTGTACTTCTCAGCACAATAATTGCAGTATTTTTCACGTGTGAGGGTAATGGCAGGAAACAGCTTTCCCACACGCTCCAGACCCACTCACCATCGATGGGTCTCTGTGCCTTCCCCAATTTGAAACCAGGTTAATGGCTGTGAAGAGAACGACTGAATGAAGCTGTGAATGGACCTCCGCCCGACGGAGAGGAGTGGAGGCGTATGCAGGCACGGGGAACCGCCTGAACCTTCGCAGCGCATTGCAATTTGAAGCCCGACCCGAGGCTTTCGCCATTGACACTGGCCAAAATGGCCTATCTCTCAAACACGCTGATTAAAAGCCCAGGTGAATAGGTTTCCCCAATAGCACGCAGCCTGCTGCTCAGTAAAGCATTATGCTTACATAGGCCATCGCATTGGGAGCACCACCTCCCTCCAGCCAGGATATTGCACCATCCTCCACACCTGAACTCGACACGGTAGAACGCAGAGAGCCAGTTTCCATTCTTCAAGCCCTCTTTGTCTCCCTACCAGGCAATTCTATGTCCAGGCCTCTCCGTGCTAATGGCATTGCCTCTCCTCCCCTCGTCTTTGCTCATCACCTCCTCTCTCCGCTCCTCTTCCGCCATGAAGAGACCCATCAGCATCTATCAGACGGACTGCTGGGCTCATTTAAAGAGCCTCATTTCTCCCCGGGCTGCAGACCCTACATGGCCTCGCCTCGACTCTGTTCTCTTCCATTATTCTCCTGCAGGCGGTTCATAACGCCGGACGGCATCCCAACACCCCCTTCTAAGCAGACAGCAGGACACGCCCGCACACGCTGTACGCTACGGTTGGCCAAAATATGTCAATTAAAATGACAAAATAAAACGAGCTGTTGGCCTCAAACTGTGTCCAGCCATTTGAGTGTTTGTCGGGCGGGCCCTTGTTTAGGGGGAAGCCCGTGTGTGGCCGTGGAAGAGAGAGGATTTAGGGCGGTGCGAATGAATGGAGATGGGGTGGACAAGTTTAAATATTTGAACCATAGCTATTCTCTACCACCCTCCCGGTAGCTGGCGTACTGGCTCCGTGTGAAAGAAACCCAAGGACAGGGGGAGAGAGAAAGTGCTTCGTTCTTACAAAACACGACCCCCAGTGCTGGGAGAGCTGAACAGTGTGATGGATTAGGTCTGAAGAGCGTGAGTCCACTGACTCTAAAGCCCCGGCGCTGCCATCTCTTGTCCAATATTAAATCATTTCTGGGTAAGAAGTAACATGCTGTGATTGTTTTCAGTTAAAATGGCAACGAAAATGGCTTCTTCACAGAGGGCTGTTTCAAGACTGTCGAGTTTTAGGCGGAGGGAATATTTGAACTAGCTGTTACTGGATGACACGTCTGGAACTGCCTTCCTTATTGGTCTATTAACCAATGTGCCCCTTCGTGAAGTCCAAAGTTCCATCCCACCAGAACAGACTGAAATTCTAGGGATCATTTTGAAACAGCTCTTATCAAAAACCCCCAAAAAGTATATCTTCATAACTCTCATTGCGTCATTTTCACATTAACCTCCTGGTGTGTAAATGTCATGCCTAAACAGGGATGTTACGTTATTGACTGCATTGGCCCTTTAATGGCAGGTCTATGCCAGAAGCCTGAGGAGATGGTTTTAATCACATTTGCCTCCTCATTACCCTCGTGTCTGCTCCCTGAGTGCTGAGCTGGGCGTGCCGTCCCACACGCCCCGCTTCTCACAAAGACAACCCGCTGGGGCTGCTAGCATTAGAGGTGATGTCACAGAAGCTTGTTGCCATAGGAGAGCCGAGACAGCACCAGGGTCTGCATGCAGGGATTTGCCGACAATGTGGTTAACAAGAGCATATGCAAGAGTTATGTTCCTCACAACTTGTAGCCCCGAGGAAGTCGTGTGGTCGAGTTTTCTTAGCCAATGGAAAGTAGTGATGTCACGAGGCGCTGTAGCCATGTGGAAGTTGTGATGTCACAAAGACCAGTATAGTGATAGTTATGACAGCAGCGCTGTCTTGTTGGGTTGAGAGTACATTGACCTTGAAAAGAGTTCTTGAGAATAGCACAGAGAAAGCTGTCAGTTATCTCAGAGGAGACACGGTGCTGGTGACACGGTCTGTGATTTCTTTCGAATTCAAGGCAAACCCAACGAGCGTGGCCACCAAAGCGATCTGCAGCAAGACGCAATCTCATCTAGTTTGTGCTTATTGGGACTATCATTTGTTTTTCAACAGGAAAATGACCCAAAGCACTCCTCCCCCCCGGCAGTTTGAGGGCTATTTGCCAAGAAGGAAAGTATTGGAGTGCTGCATCAGATGACCTGGCCTCCACAATCACCCCACATAAACCCAATTGAGATGGTTTGGGATGATTTGGACTGCAGATTGAGGGAAAAGCAAGTGCTCGTAATACACAGTGCACAGCATATTTGAGCAATGTGTGTGTGTGTGTGTATATATATATATATATATATATATATATATATAAATACAACTTTTAATTGCTTGCACAATTACTATAAAAAGTTACTTGTTTGTTGTCTTGTATAAAAGGTCATTTATATCTAATGAGATGATATTGTGAAGTGGCAGACAGAAAACACCCAAAATGCTGTTTGCATCTGACGAACATGTACATACAATCCAGTGAAATGGTGCTCTTGATCAGCAGTCATCTGAGACCAAACTGATTTGGCTAATTGATAAAACGTTATCTTTCAAAGCAACACAAACCCCAGACAATGCAAAGACCATTAAGTCCTACTTGAAGTGGGTGTCTGTAGACAGAACATTCACATTGTTAGATAAGCCAACTCAAAGCCCCAGCGGAGAAGCAATTGAAAATGTGTGTTTTCAGGTGGTCAGGGACAAGAACAAATAGCAGTCTGAAGCAAAGGTAAGGCACTCCTGCTTTTCCAAGATGTTTGGAAGTATTTACCTCAGGAACACATCAGGAAAAATGTCAAGACTACCAAATCTAATTGTTCTAGCTCATCATTGGAGGCCACAAATTTTCTGATCAGTTTTTAAAAAAAAATACTGCTTGGATAAATGTCTTTATACAATTATCCCGGGTTACCTAAGAGAAAAAGAAATCTCTCAATATATATCGTACTGTACTATATAGAACAAAACATTTAAGAGGTGAAGTGTCTACTAAAAGACTAAAATGTCAACAGGTTTCCCGTTACACAAAGCCCCTGTCTAATTTGCAAGACCAGCAGCATAAGGTCTCCCCGCCTCCTACAGATTTGCCCTCTTTCTTTAATTAAAGTGTCATATCTTGTAGAGGGTGAGATTCTATCCATGTCGAAAAAGCACACAACACAATAACATGGCAAAATAACCAGTCACTGTTAATACACCAACGATTCTCAGAGACATGCCAGGTGGACGTTTTCTGATGGTGTTTTTCGCAGTCACAAACATTATAAATTATTGGATTGAACGGTTTGAAGTGTCTTGTTTATTTTCCAGCTAGTTTCATTATTGACTGGAACGTCATTTTCTTCTAGCTCTTCACCTGTTTCTACCCGTCTGTTCATTACACCCTCAATTCAACTCTCTCTCCGCCTCTCTCCCGGCACCGGCTCTTTTGCTCTCTGTGATCTGACGTAGGTTCTCTTTGTGTCTCTGCGTCTTCAGACAAGCCTTTTGTTCTCTTGGGCGTCGTTTTCCGTATTAGCCGGCTTGTTGCCGAGACGAACGCAAGAGGGACTAATTGCGTTGGCAGCCACCTTGTTAATGACAACGTTTTAATGGCTTTTAGCCATGATTGCATTGACTTTTAACATTGCCATTTTAGTTTACACAACTGCCATTTGCTTAAAAGCTAATTTACTCTAATTTTGGACAAGCTGCTGCAGTTTAGCTGGGCATTGGTGAGAACAGATTTAGTGCTGTCAATACAATTAGTTCCCAGTGGACAAGGGAGGGGGTGGATGGATTTGTCCAGTGTCTGGCTAAATGTGTGTGTGTCAGTGTGTGTGCATGCGTGCGGTTACTCGGGTACGTGCGTTGAGTTGTGTCTACAAGCAGCTCATTGTCATGTCTGAACCCATTGTAAAAATGAGTGCATCCATTTTAATGGGCTCTAAAGCTGTGATTAATGTTTGTGAAATGACAACAGCTGTGTCACACAGTACATTCCCATCTGCAGTACAGCCTGATGCAGGTCTATAGAAGACACAGGACACTCCCATCTGCAGTACAGCATGATGCAGGTCTAAAGAAGACACAGGACACTCCCATCTGCAGTACAGCCTGATGCAGGTCTATAGAAGACACAGGACACTCCCATCTACAGTACAGCATAATGCAGGTCTAGGGGAGAGGCAGGAGACTCTATCCGGCAGTACTGCCTGACGTAGGTCTTAAGAAGACCCAAGCCATTCCCACCGTCAAATTAGACTAATGTAGGTCAAACAAGAGATAGGACACTCCCATCTGCAGTAAAGACTAACGTAGGTCTACAGAAGATGCAGGACACTCCCTCCAGCTATTAAGATGGATGAAGGTCTACAGCAGATGCAGGACCCTCCCACATGCAGTACAGTCTGATAAAGGTCTCCAGGAAAGCCTGAGTGAGTGTGTGTATGTGCATTTGAGACACGGCTGACACTTGATGTCAACACTGTCACGGACTGTGAGCAGGGCACCGCAACAGCGTCACTTTGTTTTTCTCCCATCAACCGTTTATTTCATCTTTCCAACTCCGCATTCCCCGCCTCCCTTTTCCTCACCCCCCCCAGCACCTCCCTCTCCTCATTTTCCCCCCTCCCTCTCCTCATTTCCCCCCCCCTCCCTCCCTCGCCTCCTTCTACCTTGCACTGTTGTCCGTGTCTGGTTTATTCCAGCTGTGTAATATGTCTCCATATCTGTGTATCCCCAGCACCAGCCAGTCGTCTCTCCAACACGCAGGGTTGAACAAGGCCAGGCACAGCCTGCACATGTGTGGGCACACAGTCTGCAACAAAACCACTGTCCTCCGTGATAAAGACATGGACAGAACACAGTATTATCACGCTTCTAATGAGATATACCGCATCCCAGAAGAACAACATGACTTAATGCTCACACCATAATGCATCTGAAACACAAAAAGATTGGTGGGAAAATTAGACCTGGCCGATGATAAGAAAGCTAACGGTGTCAAACAAAGGGTTGTACGTTGCACAGATATGACCGGCAAACACATCTAACCCCTTCGGCATTCTCACAGAAATGTATACCGCAGATTAGGTCGTTTTAGATCCGCGTTTCTTTATGTGAGTGGCAGTTCATTTGCAGATCAACTCAGGGAAAAACGTGTTTCCTCTAACACCCGAAACAACATTGAACTTAATATAGGTCTTTTCTCTCTAACAACGCCTATAAAAGCAGTTCTATCTCGCCTGCGGTTGCATTTACTGCCACGAAATATGTCCCCGTCCGCCAGGCGAGGTCCTAACAGCACAATCTAAAAGAACGCAGGCAGCTTCCCTCCTTGCCGCACAGACACTATTGGGAACGGTGTTCTTTTTGTTATTCTATTCCGATTTCCATTAAAGGTGACATTTCATCTAAACCCAACCCTCGGGGGGGAAGGCTCCTGAAAAGAGCTTGGAAAAAAGAGGGGAAATGATTCACAGAAAAAGAAAGGATACAGAGTAAGAGAGTGAGTGAATGAGTGAGCGAAAGATATATTCATGTTACGAAAAGGGTTTTGTGTGCATGAGAGTGTGAATGTGTTCGCGTGTGCGTTTCTGCGCCCGCGTGTGTCCTCATTCTCATACGTCTCGCTCGACCGTAACCACCCCGGGTCAAGGGAAACTTCATTATTTGCTGCCTTCAGTGAGAAATCTCTGTAATTACATCCGCAACCTCCGCTCTTGTTAATGTTGTTGAAAACACAACAACATTTACAAAAATGAAACATTCATAAAAATGCTGCATTTCAGAAACCAATCACACCACAACATTAAGTGACAACACAACAGCATTAACTCACAACACAACCACATTGGTTCATACCACAACAGCCCAAAACACAACAACATCAGCCTAAAACACAACAGCATCAGCCCAAAACACAACAGCATTAACTGACAACACAACCACATTGATTCACACCACAACATTAAGTGACAACACAACAGCATTAACTCACAACACAACCACATTGGTTCATACCACAACAGCCCAAAACAACAGCATCAGCACAAAACACAACAGCATCAGCCCAAAACACAACAGCATTAGCACAAAACACAACAGCATTAACTGACAACACAACCACATTGATTCACACCACAACATTAAGTGACAACACAACAGCAGTTACTCACAACACAACCACATTGGTTCATACCACAACAGCCCAAAACAACAGCATCAGCCCAAAACACAACAGCATTTGCAGTAACGCTGCATTTCAAGTTGCCCACAACAGTACTCCAGACCACTGGGGGCAGTGCAAGGAAATGTCACTTAATACCGGGGGTCTGACTCCAGAAAAGGTGGTTGACAGCAGTACATTGTGACAACTTTGCCGTCACAATACACATTTCATTGCCAGTGATTTCGCTGCGTGGATATTTGGGGGCCAGCGTAACCTAAACAAAAGATGTGGTTCCCACAGTCTTTGCATAGAATAGTCGTATTCAAAACCTGGCGTTTGGGAAAGGCGACCAAAACCCCCTGCCCTTAAAGAAAAACAACAAGGAAAGAAATATTCACTAACAACGATGGATGTGCGGTTTCTGAGCCAATCTAGCCCTACAATTGCAGTGCAGGCCCTACTCCTACCTTCATGGCAAGCCAGGAGCAAACAAGGGAAATTCTGGAGCTTCAAAGCTGGAAAACCTGTAAACACAACACTGTGTTCATGTACAGTGGTGTACTGGGTCTGACAAAGACACGTGTTTACACAAGGTATAGTAGTGGTTTACTATCCGACAATCCCAAAGTATTCCTGTATCTCCTTCAGTGTAATTCAAAACTAGGAGACCAAATCTTACTATTAGTAATAAGCCTACTGAATGAAAATTGGCTAACCATTAGGTATACACTGCAGTGTTGAAAAAAACGGAATTGCTGTAAAACACGAAATGTATAATACATACCACAAATCAGGATGTTAGAACAAATACAGGCTGCAACATTGGCTAAGTCAATCAGGGCAATCATTGCTTCTTGATACCTACAGAAGATGGGCAATCATTCCTTCTTGATACCTACAGAAGCTGGGCAATCATTCCTTCTTTATACCTACAGAAGATGGGCAATCATTCCTTCTTGATACCTACAGAAGATGGGCAATCATTTCTTCTTGATACCTACAGAAGATGGGCAATCATTCCTTCTTTATACCTACAGAAGATGGGCAATAATTTCTTCTTGATACCTACAGAAGATGGGCAATCATAGGAATTAGAGATGTCCAAGCAAACGGAGCACTCCATGTCATCCAAATCTATTTGGTCATCCTTAAAGCAAATACTCCCGGTCTGTTTCCTTCTGAATATCTGCAACCTAAGCCCTACTGGCGTTCTGGGATTTGGTTGAGGGCAGCAGAGACCAAGGGAGATGAGTCACCAGTACCAACATGTTTGAGATAAGTGGTCCAAGACAAAGAGCAGTAAGTGACGACTCCATTGAAAACAGTGTTTTACTTACTGGTGTTGAAATCTGTTATTCTTTACTTCATTTGCATTATGGACCCAAACCAATGCAAAGTGAATATATTGCACCAAAACGTTTTTGTTTATGTTTAGTCGCTGCCACCAATCAATAAGTTTTTCCAGTTCACAACTAATCTGTCGATGGTTCTGAAATGGAATGTTTTTGGCTCAGCGTTTAAACATGCACCAGTCAACAATGGTCCGGGGTATCGTCTCGTGGGCCAACTACGACTTGAAAGAAGAAAACACCTCACTCTGCAGGAGTAGAGAAGATGGTGTCTGGATGTGGAGTTCAGTGCAGTCAATCACAACTTGGGTTTCTGGATATTTATTGAACTCAAAAGAAGTCTGGACCTTCAAGGGCATGTTGGGAATGTCACCACATGGAGCTGTCACTTTTGTTTCCTCTTTGTATGCCTGTTCTGTGAGTGACAAGGACTTTTTTTAAGCAGTCAGGAAATCTTTCCTTATCCACCATAAAGGTCATACCACTGACATGACCTTTATGGTGGATAAGGGCTTCCTCGTGAAGGACCTTGTTCCATGCCAGATCTGTCGGACAGTTTTTTTCTGTTGAGGCACACGCATAGGCCAGTGCATGAGGTTTGGGAGACCCAATCTGTTGCCAGGATAAGGGTGCAGGTCAAAATAATACAGATCCAGAAAGTAAAGGAGCACAGGCGGTTTGACATAGTCATCCCTCGGACCATCTCAGGCAGCATCAACCAACTATTTGTGCGGTCAGGCTTTCTGGTCAACTATCAAAATGAACCTTTGGTCAGAGCATGGGCCAAACCGGTGCAAATCTACATTTGTTTTTGCTTTGGGTCACCCTTATTTGAAGCAATTGTTGGAGAGACCCTTAGGTGGTTCATTCATATTTTTTTTAAGACAACCAATAATATAGTGATTATAGTAAATGTAAACACTGTCTCCTTCACATGTTGATCAGAATCACAGTGTCCTAAAGAAGCTGTTTTCTTAGCAATGTTCTACTAGTATCTACAATCTCTATCATCTTCTCCTAATCACATGCTGTGCAAAATGTGACAGGCAGCCTGTCAATGGATCTTCGTTAGATGCTATGTATAATATATGAAGTTATAGTTATTAGGCATTACAGCTCGCTAACAGAAATATATTGCAAACAAACACAAATACAAGCAAGTTCAGCTAGATTCCCCGTAAGACTGCTATCATGAAGTAGCTAATGCCAATGTATTTAGGTAGGTAAATTAACTAACTAGCTAGGTTTCAAATCTGTCATTGCCTTGGCACATGCTGTCACATTGGCCTATGTAGATTCCTATATACCTCTTGAAGCAGTTTTCCTTCATGCTAGCTGGAGTCTCTGAGGCCAATGAACCTATTTGATGTACATTCCTGTGTCTTCGTTTGACCCTAGGTAAAACACCCCTTGCACTGCCCCCAGTGGTCTGGAGCTCTTCCGCTGTGACGAACTTGAAATGCTGCATTTCTGAAAATGTTGCTGTGGAGTCACTAAGTGTTGCAGTGTTGTGAGTAGTTGCTAGTTTTCTGAAATGTTTATAAATGTTTATTTTTTGTTAACATTGTGGGGTTTTCACATTTTGTGTGCATCGCTAAAGTCATTGTGTTTCTTTGTTGTTGATGTTGTTGTGTTTTTTTTCTTTTGTTTGCACTGCTACTGTTGTGCCCCTGTGGGCCACCGCAGATAAAGTATAGAGGTTGGGGTTAAGGGACACAACAAAACCAGCTTTTGTTAGCTAGCTCGGGGGCTAAGCTTCACACAAATATCTGGTCCCAAGAGAGCGAGACGGATGGCTTACCAATACTCTGGTGAAGCGAGCTAAGCAAACACCCGTTTCCCCGTGAACTCACCGACACCCTGAGGCGAACGCATCGCCGCAATTCCCCACTTCTAGTAAATGGGAGCTCATTACTTTTGACCACGTGTGCCATATGCTTGCTGAGGAACAAGGAAGAAAGCGCCAGAAGGTGAAAAAAATGAATGAGGTCTGCATAGACGTCCGACTGACAACACAGCAACACTTACCTGGTTTGAATGACAGGAGGGATGAAACGAGGTCCACATGAAAGAGAGTGGAGAAGCTAGGAATTAGTCACGCTTCTTGGCACAACACAACGGAGGGATGCCTTCGGAGATGCTATACATCCAAGCGGAAAAATATCAACAACATAAAGAATGCATTGCCATAGAAACAGTGCACCGGGCAAAATTGAATGTCCCGAGTCTTGCTGAAATGTAACGTGCTGGCCTCTCCACCTCCGCCACCCACACCCTGGTTAGATGATGACAGGGCGTACATGCTGAAGGGAGAGGATGGAGGAAGAGCGGGCCACTGTGACTCATGGTTCCCCACTCACGCACACACATGTATTTAAAGGACTCTAATATATTGTGGCTATATTGGACTGTATTCAACAATGACTGTAGATTTGAACTCGGGTCAGAATTCCCAGAGTCACTGAACAGACATGAACATGGGACAAGGGAATGTGGGTTAGGAGGTCTGATTGCTCCTCCACTCTCAAGGGTCTGGGGGGAGGATCATGCCCCTCCACTGCATCCGCTGTCTTAAAGGCACACGTCGGGGGAGGGGGGTGGGGGGGGGACTCGGGCAAACTTCTCATTTTGAGACGAAACCATCCGGTGAGCCCGTTCTTGACTGTGGCTCTGTGAGTAATGAGATAACCGTTTGATCTTTCATTCGTCAGACGCCCTGTTGTTTTCAGCGCCGTGTTCCATGATCGATATCTGCATCCCTGATGCCAACGCACTGGGATGCTCTGCTATGCCTGGCTGAGACTATATTCCCTCCAAATGTCAGCTAAATAAATAGGACACCTCACACTCTACTTTTCATTCTCCCTCTCTCTCACCATCCCTCTCTGTATCTCCTCTCGGCTCACGTGCGTCAGCTGGTCTGTGTGCGTCACCTCTCCGTATCAAGCCCTCTGTATTCCAGAACTGCCCAATAGCGCGGAAACAGAATCCTTAAGTAAACGGGCAAGTGTTCAAGAAAGTCATTTGTTTCTCGATGAAAATGGCCTCACATTTAATAAAAATAAGATCTAACTAAAGGTTGTTGCCCCCTTTCTCTCAGGTTTAGGCAAGGCTTAATTTCCTCCACATCCACCTCCGATACACAACCAAAACAACTACCACATTCTGCAAAAAATAGATCTGAAAAAAGCAATTACTTGTGATTGCAATATTTCCCGAAAAGAATCCAACCCTCTTAGACCGTTTCACAGCCAGGCAGGTAACATCCTCTTCCTATTATATTTAACAATAATAAGAATACAAAGTATTTGAGAAATAGAGAAGCCATCGAAATGATTGACTGGATACCAAGGAGGAGAGGGCAGATGGAAGGAGGAAGGAGAAAGTATTTAAATTGATCTGAGCGCTGAGTGTCACTGGGGTCAAAGAGCAGGTCATCGGGAGCCTCCTAGACAGCAGTTAAAATGACTCTAATTAAGTGAGGAGCCGTCCAGATGTATTTTTACGGTTAATAATTCAGCCACAGATTCAATTATTCACTGTAAAAGCGTGCATGCAGCCCCCCTCTACGGACGGGGGGCAGAATGGGGAACACACACACAAGTTCACTGGGAAAACAAAACCTTCAGGCAACGACGCTCTAGATTATGTGGATAATCACGAATATTAAATGACTAAAACCAATAGTTATTCAGTGTCAGTGATAATCAGAATTAAAAGTTTCAAGTCTAAACATATAAGTGCACAGTGACAGTAGTAGCTAATTACCATCTAGGATTTCTTTAGCTCTATTTGACTGCATTAGCCTCACCTTCCTCCGCCCCTCTACCCTATCTGTTTATACTCCTCTCCTCTGTCTCACTTTGCCCCTCTACCCTCTCTGTCTCAGGTCACCCCTCTACCCTCTGTGTTTATATTCCTCTCCTCTCTCTCACTTTGCCCCTCTACCATCTCTGTCTCACTTTGCCCATCTACCCTCCCTGTTTATATTCCTCTCCTCTGTCTCACTTTACCCCTCTACCCTCTCACTTTGCCCCTCTACCCACTCTGTTTATATTCCTCTCCTCTGTCTCACCCTGCCACTCTATCGTTTCCTTTCTTTACAACCCCACTTTCTCTCACATCTCTCAGTCTATAACTCTCTCTCTCCCCTACCTCTCACCCTCTGCCTCCCTACTCTTCTCCCCCTTTGCCACCCTCCCTTTGCCTTTCTATCGTTCCCTCTGCCTCTCTTCCCCTGACCCTCTCTCCAACTGCCTCTTTCTCTCCCTCTGCCTCTCTTCCCCTGCCTCTCTCTCCCTCTGGCTCTTTCTCTCCCTCTGCCTCTCTCTCTCCCTCTGGCTCTTTCTCTCCCTCTGCCTATCTTGCCCTGCCTCTCTTGCCCTGCCTCTCTCTCCCACTCCCCTCTCTCCTTCATCTAGCACCCTTCCAGGTTCCCTCACTTACATTTGTCTTCCTCTCCCGTGCCACCACGTTACATTGGATAAATAATGTAATCTAGGAAAGGTTACTGTTCTAAACCAGGGCAATCATATTAAGACATAATGGATATATAAAATCAAGAGCTCATAGGCGATGATTAATCAACTGCTGAAATGCAGTGAGGTAAAATCAGTTTAGACTGAATTAATCCCCGACAGAAGACTCCTCTTCTCCTCTGGGCAATTTACTGAGAAAATACAATTATAACCTATGAGTTACAACTCGCTGCTCCACCTCGGCCCCGCGTTCGTCTGCTCTGCTGCCACGAGGTGTGTGTGTGCGTGTGTGTGTACTTCACAAAGCAGCTCGGTGGTGACATGATTAAAAAGCGCCAATGAAAGGAAACTGTACCATGCGAGTCAAGGTGATCCGAGGCAGTAGACTGAACCTAATCATGTTCTGGTCTTTTTGGCGGGGATTGGAAATCCTGGGCTGCGGTGGCGTACAGGAGCGGCCGTCTCCCTCAGATCCATCGCTCCACGCGGGACGTTGGGAGGCAAAACTGAAAGAGTGCGACGTGTATAAAAAAGAGATGTGGAGAAAGATGTGGAAGGGACACACTGGGAGATGCTGGGAGTCACCGTTCATGTGGCACTGATGTTTCTTTAGCTGCTGGATCTCACTCAGAAACTGTAGAGGACTTACTACCCCAATGTACCCCAGTGCCATCAACAACACCTTCAACCCAGCTAGGGAAGTGGACGGCCTGGCGGAGACCGGCCCTTTGATCCCAGCACTTCTGTGTGTGTGTCTGTTTCTAGACTTGTGAGTCACAGTGATGGAGGTCTAGCGAGGTAATGGCTGTTTAGGTTTCCTCTGAGCCGGATGAGACAATCCATTCCCAATAACTTTCCAGTGAGACACAGCCTTTCAAAGCAGCCCTTAAAACAGTTAGTTAAACGGACTCTAAAGCTAAACTTCAAACCATTGCTCAGAAATTGATCTTGAAACTCTCGCTGTAAAACCAGCCTGTAAAACCATACCTTATCGGTCTAGAACAAGACATTAAACCAGTGCTGTAGAACAAAGCTATAAACCGTATCGACCAGAGTAACGGTAAAACACAATGGCCATATTAGATCAAACAATCGAAACAGAAACATCCCAATCGTCGGCAAAAAACATGACTCCATTCATATTTTGAACAGTCAGAAGGCTTTATTAACCAATGACATCATTGGTTTCACTTTCTCGCGTAAAAAAACTGAAGGATATACCCTTTAAGCCAGTACTTTACAACCAGACCTAAAACCATCGTTCCAGAGCCAGACATGAAATAATCGCTCCAGAACTAGGCCTTTGTATTGCCTTATACATAATAAAAGTATGTAATAGCAATAAATCACAGACCAATGCCGATTTGATGTTTTTGGTCAAACAGGTGATGTCTCAATGGTATACACGTGGGGCAAAATACAGGGATGACAGACAAAAATAATTACAGACACAATGGTTTAAGGGTAACAAGGTTACGGTGAGCAGTTAGGGTTAAGGTTAGGTTTTTTGGTTAAAGGTTGAGATTAGTGGTTGAAACCCAAAGCATTTGACTTTGTGTTTAGCTAGGTTTTATGAGAGTGTATATTTCAGGCGCGCACACACACACATTTGTATACACATCCTTCCACAGAAGACATAACTGCACAATCCAGATCTTCTTCGCCTTTCCGTCTCAATGTGGGAGCAGCATTCATGCATTAATTGCAGATAATTGCTTAATACAATCTTCAAGAGTTCACCATTCCACCAAAGCTTTGCTCTAAATCTGTAGTTTTAAGAACTTCAATTAACCTTGTGAAGTTCTTTCCCTCCCACTCCTTCTGTTTAATACTCTCTCGCCCTCCCCCTCTTTCTCTCTCCTCGCTCTCTCGTTTCCCCTCTTCCTGTCTCTCCCTCAGATGCTTTGGACTCGTTCCCTACTGACCGGTTCTCTCTCCCTTTCTCACCCAACGTCTCTTCCTCTCCTTCTTCCACCTCTCCATCTGTCTTCTTCTCTCCCTCCGATCCAGCCTGTTTGCAATAGCGGGGGAGCTCAGAGGTTGACTCTGTCCAGTATCTGGGAGTTATTGCTGGGGCTTAGTGTTTAGTGCTGCAGCTGTTGTTGCTGCGGTCGATGCCATTCTCCTCTGATCCATATTCAAATGCCAGGGATTTATGGCTATTGATGTTTTTAACCTCTTTCTGCTGACATCTGAGAATTCAAAAACAACTTTCCGGTGTGCAAGCACAGAGCAGACACAAAGAAATATTGTATTGAGGATGTTTGAAAAAAATCATGTAGATAAAAGCTACTAACAAAAGGGTTAGTGACAGCTTGGATACAAAGGGGGAGGTGAGCAAGAGAGAGAGAGGGAGAGAGGGAGTGGGGAGGTGGGCATGAGAGGGAGAGAACT
>JACXGK010005770.1:19818-31672 GCA_016801125.1 Novumbra hubbsi
AGGGAGTGGGGAGGTGGGCATGAGAGGGAGAGAGTAAAAGAGGGAGAAAGGGAGTGGGGAGGTGGGCATGAGAGGGAGAATGAAGTACACATGCATCTATATGAAGTTGATTCGTGCAAATCGATTAGGTTGTCATCAGCTTACAGGGCGCCCACAGTGAATCTTTTATCCAGTCAAGAGCTCAATGCCGCGTCTAAACGCTACTGGGTGGTAATTATTGAAAATGTTTATCCAGTGGTCCTCATCATCCGGCTCCTGTAGGCTCGCTACTAAAGGTGGCAAACAATATATTGGGATATTGGCTAAATCACTGTAATATTGTTGTGAGGATTTCTGCACTTGTCGACTCTCATTTCCAATACCACTTTGTCAGCTCCGTGCATGGCTAAACAGCAGCAAATTAATTCTGGAGGTAGTGATGTGTGCAGAGTACCGCATGTAATAACGCATATTAAAAATCCATAATTGCAGTCTAATTAGAGAGGTAATAAAGTCTGTTCGCAGCTCTAATGCACTGTTCTCTGGGCTAAGCCAGCAGCACAGACAGGGACAGTTGAATACCATTAGCTCTACTGTCTTTTCCACCAGGAGACACCTGAGGTGGTGGCATGGGGCCTGGTTTCATGCTACCATAGACAGAGTACAACAACATAGACAGAGTACAACAACTGACTTGAGAGTACGAGACTGCAGCCTGTTTTAGTAGTCTTTGCTAGTATCCTGTGTAGATAGTGTCACGGCTTAGTCCGGGCCAGGGTTTATGTTTTATCCCTGTGGTGTTGTTCCCCTGATAGCACTCTGGACTTACGCATGCCATTTCCCATATTGTCACCCGCCTTCCCATTATGCACACCTGCCTGCAATTCTCTCATCAGCACCATACTATTTCAATCTCCCCTTTTGCTTTTGCCAGTTCAACGCCAACCCAGAGTTGTGTCTTGGTCCCCACTTGTATGGTACGTGCCTACTTCGTTACCTACCAGAAAAAAACCTTTTCTGTTATTTCAGCAGTTCTGTTTGTTTGCGTGTTTGAGCTTGTCTAGTCCATTTTCCCCAAGTGTCTTTTCCTGCCCTGCGTTCCTGTGTTCTTGCCTATGCCCTGATTTTTTTCCTGTCCATCACTCCACGCCACGTGTTTGGATCCTTCTCCCCCGTTCTCCGCCAGCCAGTCGCGACAGATAGCCTATAATGAAAACCTGTGTCAATAGCCTGTACTGGGTAACCTGTGTCGATAGCCTATGTTGCTAGTCTGTGTTGGTACTGTGTTGTTAGCCTGTACTGGTAGCCTATGTTGCTGACCTGTAACCTGGGTAACTTGTTCAAAAGGCCTGTATAGGTACTGGTTGGCTAAAATAGAATGGGATGGTTTGATCATCATATAAGAACCTTTTTCCTAATACTGTGTTTCTAATGACTTAGAAAAGTTTGGAATGGTATATTTCGGATAGAAGAATTCCTTAAACACTTTCTTTCTCTTAATGAAAAGCATGAAATATATTGAACGGCATTACCCTCTACTGCTCAAAACAATATCCTGAAAGTAATCTCAAAAAGTATAGATTTTCTTCACTGACATAGATTTTCTTCATTCACCAAACGCAATGCATTAATTGGCCAGTCCATGGAACAAATCCTAATAGAAACATAGAAACCAACATCCTCATCAGAACACCGTTGTATGGACTAAATGTCAGCTCTTTAGGAAACGATGCACTTTCCTTTCTCAAATACATTTTCATATAATAGACTAGTGCTGTGTGATTAGGATGACGATGAAAGATCCAGCTCATCTAAGAGAAAGCTGAATTTCTTCCTGTCAGCATTAAAATGCTAACACCTCCTGCCCAATGTCCCAGATTAAACCAATTTGCATAAAGTGCCATCTTTAATTATTCACAGCTGCTTTCTTAGCTTTTCGGACTAATTGTAGTTTGAGTTACCGAGCTTCTGTTTTACCTCGGGAAGATTTAAAAAAATGGGTCCACATACATACACTCCCACAAGTTACCGCATGCACACACAAATGCAACTACACATATTGTGTAGAAATCTATAAACATTTATGTACTTTTGAGATTAAATTTGAACACATCCACATTCAAATTACCAACAATTTTAATTCTGAACACAGGTTTTTTTTTGTGGATTATTCAATAACTACTTGAACCAATGTCAACTCAATGCCATTAAAGTAAAACAAAATGCTAAATTGTTAATTGATCCCTCATTTCTCAACTCAGCCCATCATGTGCACTAGTGCCATTTGCCGATGGAATGAGCTGTCATTTTTCCACGTGCCTCAATTTTTGAACTCACATTCAGGAATGAATAGGAATTGTTTTATTATTTCAAAAGCGATTGGCAGGAATATAACTTATTCATCTCTTGTTTGTTTTAAAAGTGAAACATAGTACCCAAACTTTTTAATTTAAGAATGTTTCCCAAACAAGATGCATTTTTAAATCCCTAGTCACTCTGTGGAAATATGCCCGACCCAATCTGGAGATAAAGTTTCAAGAATATTTTCATGTGGTTCAGTGCCCAAAACTTGGTGATTAACAACAATTACCATAATCCATTGCGCTGCGGGACTGGACTACAACCGTGACACAAAAGTGAGAGGTAGATCTGCTATGCGTTTCATAGTGCTATTATTATAACATGACTAGAATAGCAGTTTCAGCCACACCCATTGCTCACAGATGCATACAACCCAATAGTAATGAAATCTCCATAGACAAACATTGGCAGTACAATGTACATACTGAAGAGCTCAGTGACTTCAAACGTGGCACTGTCATAGAATGCCACCTTTGCCACAAGTCTAAAAATGAAATGTTAGCCATTCAACTCTAAAATAATGCCCATGGGTTTGGAACGGGATGTCCAACAAGCTCATATAGATGTGATGAGTGACCACATACCTTTGGCCATATAGTGTAGCTACCTAGCCACTCAAGGGTTGTCTTTGTGAACTAACGCTTCAGTTTTCTTTAATATTTGTATTGTCTTTCCTGGTCTAACTTTTGCTTATAGAGTTCTTACTAGAACTGGATTGTTCGGTGGTTCCCCCTTGCTACGTTAAAGATGAACGCATCCGTCAGTCGCCCCGGATAAAGAACTCTGCTAAATGTAAAATGTTAATCATATCTAAGGTAGCTTATCTTCCCCAATGTGTTTCGTAGTGCCCCAGTGAGCTCTTCCAGACTTCAACCAACATTTATCTTTCCTCTGAATAAAACAGATACTGAGGGGTTGGAAATAAACTGCAGGGGGATTGATGAACGCAGCCTGGGTTTGTAATCTATTAATTAATAGTTCTAACCGACCAGCAGCCATTCCGTCTAATGCTGCTTATTTCATTATCAACTAATCTGAGTCCAATAGTTGAACTTGACAATTCCTTAATTACTATTAGGGCTCTGCCTCTCAGAGCAAACAGAGCCTGAAGCTTTTATTTAGATTTCATTAAACAGCAATTCTTCTCTGCTATCCCACTTCATCAAGTGTGTGTGTGTGTGCCTCATTGACGGCCAGATACAGCTGCAGGACATGAATCATCATCTTCTGGAAAACACAGATAAACACGTTCTCATAAAAGAAGCACTGCTCAGAGACAGACAGGGAGAGAATAAAACAAACTAACTTGCAAATACACACATCCGTACGCACAGACAGTGAAGAATGTCAGGATAGGAAACGTCAATCTAATCCCCTTCACGGTCTCACAGTAAATTACTCTGAGGTGGGATTGTTTGATTCTTTACAGCTTTAGACAGTCTCGGTACACATCTCCACCTTCACTAATACCACAGCATCACGTCAAGCGAAAGCCGCGGAGGTGTTCAACGTGAAGCGAGAGTATCGCTGCATGTTCATTAACACCTTTAGCAATAGAAGATGACACTTTGAAAACGTCTCGAAATCCCCACAGGACGGAGCACGGGATTGGTGGAGACATGGTCGCAGGGCACGCATGAAAGACACTTGGTACACGACAGATGAGTCGGGTAAGTTCAGCGTGAGTCCAAGTCAAGGAAGAATATCCGAGAGCCAACTTTTTATTGCTTTTCGTTTTCAACTCCATGCCGAGGAAGTGTCCTCTAGGTGTTGTCTTATTTTGTTCTCGGTGTAACCCAGGGAGCTGTTTTACTGAATAAGTGTTTACACATTAACATATTCTATTGCCCACTCAACTACTTTCTTATGCAGGAGACCAACATTAGTATTAAATATTAAACCTACGTGCCGAACAGAGATAGAGTTATCATCACCACTAGCAGAGCTCTGGGGAGAAAAGGAATTTCCATATTGACAACCCAACATTGCATTTACATTTTAGTCATTTAGCTAACGCTCTTATACACACCAACTTCCATACATTATTTATTGAATATATTCAGTACCTATAGCACTTACAAAATATCTATATATTTACAGAGGATGGGTTTACTGTATGCGCGGGACTGAATGTAAATGTTGACATAACATTACTTGTGCGAAAAGTGTCATGGGCTTATTAGTCAGGAAACCTGCTTAGACTCCCAATCTGGAGACAAGGGATTGCCCTGGGGCATTTGGATTTGATCTTAAAACCAGTGCCACCTACTGGCCCTCGGACAGCACTGCTACAAAACAAAACTAAAATAGATGAATAAAAGACTGTGGTGCCTCTCTACGGAACCGCCTTGTCCTTCCTTCAGGTAATTCCAAAACCTGAGGTCTCAGTTCCACCGACGGTGTAGTTAGACCTCTCCGACCTGGTACCCCAACGGTGGAACTGCAATAGGGTACCCAGCGTTTCTTCTGACAATAGACATTGTGTCTGCCGTTCTAGGTTTGAGACCTAGCCAACGAAGAGCTGGCACTTTCACGTCTTTCCATTCCGACCAGGCAAATGCCCAGCTAATAGCGGCTTGGTGGTGCACGTTGGACGGCAGCAGAGCCGCGTGGTTTTCCCACCTAGCTGTCTTCAGGTGAAACACGTTAACTGTTACTCAGTCCGGATAAGAGCGGCTGCTGAGTGACTAAAAAACGGAACGGCCATGAATCGAGCTGTTTACCTTTCGCTTATATGCTGAATTATTTCATTCTGAACCAATCAATGACTGTAATGTTTGACTTATCACACTCACTGAGTGGCTTCGGTTCACTGCGTGTGTGTGTGTGTGTGTGGGTCTGTCTGTGTTTTCTAGCTGAATTCAAAGGAAAATGCCAGCGGCTGATCCTTGACTGTGTGCCTGTCTATGTGAAGACTCACTGGGTCCCTGGTTGAGCTCCGTTCAGTATCGACGTCGGTCTGGCAACTGCATACTCACAGAGAGAGGGGGGGGGAGAGAGAAGGGGATAAGAATGAAATGGAGCCCACATAGGCCATTAGTCAGAGTCTGTTTAATGGCATTCCAGCTACCACACCGCTAGGTCTTTCCAGACACTGGTCTGAGGCCATATAAGGTTTGGATTGGGGAGCAGCGGTGAGATTCCATTGGTTCATCTGGTCAGGGGTAGTTGATCCAGGTCAGTGTTACGAGCGTCGCCCAGGACGCCCGTTTTTTTCCTGTGTGACCCCTGATACCAGGAAGTTCTGTCACACTGTTTACCACTAAATATCATGTCCTTTGATGAGTGAGGATGTCGTGTCAAACACACATGCAGAGACACACACGCAGAGACACACACGCAGAGACACACACGCAGAGACACACTCACTCTTTGACAGGTCGCAGACATCTTTTGTCCCTGAATGGTGGAGACAAATGTCACTGTTTCCTCCACAGGTAAAATAAATGACGGGAGAAACGAGTCCCCTTTCAACCCCCTGATATAGGAGACAGCCGTCATCCAGCATCACTCAGCCTGTCTTTCTGTGAACGCACCAGCCAGCCAGTCAGAGAAGCTTTTCCTTGTTTTAATGGACAAGTAGCGGAGGCTCCGTATAAAACATGACATCAGGAGATCGCAATTCACCGTCAGAAGGAACCAAACGACAGGACAGACTAGAGAGAGACAAGGCAGGGGCAGGGAGAGAGAGAGGCAGTGCGTCACGAACGAGAGAAAAAAGGACAAAGACGACTTCCTTTCTCTACTCACAGCCCCAAAAAAGAGGGAATGAGAATGCAAGCGAGTGAGAATGGAAGAGGGGAATTGACTGAGGGAAGAGAGACTCAGTACAGGAACACAGAAGAAAAAGCTACAGTCTCTTAGCCACGCCCCCCCGCTCGCGTTACAGGCACCTTCCACTTCCACAGTGATGTACGGTATTGTGATGAACATCGCCGTCTGTCTGAACACATCCCAGATGTCTATACGTGGTCAGTGGATATCACAATGAAACGTTCCATCCCAGGCCATTGTTTGTGTGTGGATACCACACTGGTCCATTTTAGCATGAGGCTTTTGTGCGCGTCAGTTTGGATATACGTTTACTACTTGGCCACCAAACCAAATGCACTACCGACCACCGCCGGTGGACTACGCATGCTAGCTGGGCCACAAGGTCACACGGACAGAAGGCAGCGGTGAGCATTCCCTCCTTCTTAACCTTTAAAGGACAACATCCAAATGTTATCCAACAAAACTATACCCATAGTAGATGTTTGAAACGTGGAGCAGAAATAGGGATGGACTAATATCTACCTTATAGATCCCACGGACGTATTTCTATTTGCCTCTTCAACAGAATCTTAAAATACAGTATGCCTAATAAGTGGTCGGAGAGTGGGACCTGGTGTAGAGGGATTTCACAGAGCACACTTCACGATTCAGACGGACCATCTAGTGTTCAGAACTACAATGCTGCCGATTCTACATGGGTCCAATTACCTAGGTGAAGAAACCTGTGTGTCTGTGTGTGTACGTCAAAGTCTGTGGTGTGATCGAGTGATAGCGTTTTGTCCCGGGGTCTCAGGCTAATTACTGAGCTGAACATGCACAGTCTCTTCTCATCTTTAAACAACACTAAATAAAAGCTTTGACAGCTAGCCACTGAAGCCTCCAATTTCTTAGTAACAGGAAAGGAAACAGGAGTGTTTGAGTGCGTGTGTGCGTGAGTGTATTGAAGTGTATTGTATGTGTAATTGACTAATCTAATACTCCGCAGAAGTGATAGCCGATGGACAAATAAATGATTGCGCTGATGCTAGTTTCTTCTCATACACCACATTTATAGCCCAATCAATAACAGGATGATCACGCTAACAGCCCAAAATGAAAGCAAACTGGACGAAGGCAAATGAAGTGGGAGCCCTCCAGGCAACTGGCAGCAAGGTCAGAGTGGGCCTGAAGATAAAGGTCAACTGGTTGATATAGGAGCCCTCAGCTATGACCCACCTCCATAAAAAAGGGGGGGGGGGGCAGGGGGTTGTCTGAATACACAAAAACAATTATACAACCGTTTCCCAAAATTTGGCCTTTATCTTGGCCATAAGTTGGGACACCGTGTGAAATGTACGTAATGATAGGCAAATCATTGTAACCCCAAATTTTATAGAAAATAGTTCAAAAAAGCTGTGAGAGGGACAACAGAAGACTGGAAAAGTGCAATACAAAGAAGATCCTGGTGGAATTTCTCACAACTAATTGAGTTAATTGGCAACAGGTCAGTAACATGATTGGAAATATCCCATAAAGGATAAGAATAGGGAGGGGTTAACCACTCTTTGAAAGACTGCGCAGGCTAATAGTGCCTTAGGAACAATGTTTCTCAACAACCAATTAGTTTGGGGATGTCGTCATCTATGGTACATAATATCATTAAAAGATTCAGAGGTGAAACGGGAGAAGAAACATGCCAAAAACATGGGTGACTGGCACATCTGCGAAGGCACCAACAATCCTGAACAATACAAACAGGTTTTAGAGACAGTTATGCTGCCACCCAGAAGGCCTTGCTTTTTTTAGAACGGCGATCCCAAACCACATTCTGCACGTATTACAACAGCATGGCTTCGTAGTGGAAGAGTCCAGGTGCATGACTGTTCAGACGTGTCACCCATTGAATACAATTGGCACATCATGAAATAAAAAAGATGACAAAAAAGTTCCCGAACTGTTGAGCAAACTGTTGAGCATCTGAAATCCTATATCAAGTAAGAATGGGAAAACACTTCACTTTCTACACTCCAGCAATTGGTCTCCTCAATTCCCAAACGCTTACAGATTATTGTTAAAAGAAGAGGGAATGCAACACAGTGGTAAACATGCCCCTGTCCTAACTTTCAAAAACACGTTGCTGGAATCATATAAAACAATTGGCATATATTTTTCCAAAAATAATAGGATTTTTCAGTTTCAACATTTGAAATGTTGTCTTTGTACCACGTCTAATTAAATAAAGGGATATATTATTTTCACATCATTGCATTCTGTTTATGTTTAGCATTTTATGCAACATCACAACTTTTCTGGAAACAGGGTTAAATAATGTACTTAGTGTATCAACATAAATGAATGTCTTACATAGAATATTCCCAAATGATCTGCTTTTTAAGTTGTGGAAAAGACTACCAAAATAATGTCACAAACTGGAAAGAATCCGCTGACAAGCGCCTGATTGTTTATGAGCAGAAGGATTCGGCCCAGAGCACATCAACCTTGGATCCAGGCTTTAAAGTGACACAGTGCCACGCAACTGATAAGGCTGCCGGAGCCAGTACTGCAGATGCCAATGATACAGCCACAACACAGGATTCCCCACACAGTCACCCTCCACCAAAGACATTTCACAGAGAAACCAGCACAGCTGGATTTCTTCCGCAAAGTGGATTTCATATTCTGGAATACACACTCTAATAGGCACAGCCAAACATACCACAATCTAATAGGCACAGCCAAACATACCACAATCTAATAGGCACAGCCAAACATACCACACTCTAATACAAACAGCCAGACATACCTCACTCTAATACAAACAGCCAGACATACCACACTCTAATACAAACAGCCAAACATACCACACTCTAATAGGCACAGCCAAACATACCACACTCTAATAGGCACAGCCAAACATACCACACTCTAATAGGCACAGCCAGACATACCACACTCTAATAGGCACAGCCAAACATACCACACTCTAATAGGCACAGCCAAACATACCACACTTTAATACAAACAGCCAAACATGCCACACTCTAATACAAACAGCCAGACATACCACACTCTAATAGGCACAGCCAAACATACCACACTCTAATAGGCACAGCCAAACATACCACACTCTAATACAAACAGCCAAACATGCCACACTCTAATACAAACAGCCAAACATACCATACTCTACCACACACCACCCTGTAATACACAAGGCCGAACATAACACACTTTTATCTTTTGCTAAAAGATTAAAATGTGTAAACATTTGAAAAGAATCTAGTATGTTCAAATGCTGCAAGGAAAAGTGCCTCCTTACAGTTGTCTTTTATGGAAATAAACATATTCACAATAGCTTGCAACGGTTTAGATGCAATACCCCACACTTATTTTTCCCGGGCCATTCTCACAAACAATATGTGTCAGGAGATGCTAATTCTGCAGGCAAATGATTAATAGGAAGCCATTCCCTACTGTCCTCCAGAGGCATCAGTGAGCCATACCACAGAGAAGAAGGCTGGAGCCCTGAGAGGACGCATCACTGCTTGGCTGTAGAGTTGCCAGGGCATTGGGAATGGGGATTTCATGTGGTCCCATACGAGTTTTGTCTTCAAATCCAGTGCCAGGCATTTTCTTGTAGTTGTGGTTTCGTGTCAAGCGTTTGCACAACCTGAACCCTAACTTACCCACTCAGAACAAATGCCTACACGATCATGCTTTAACATAAGCAGTGATTAAAAACGGTTAGCAAGAGGGGTAGAGTGTTATTCGGAGATTGGGTTGATATTTCCTCGACAGATACAGTGTCAAGCCTTTGAAAAAAGGACACTACCGGAGAGCCCCAAAAGGTTCACCCCACCTGGGCGACTCACCCAACGCTCCTCACATCTCGTCCAGGCATCCATAGCTTTTACTGTCGTGACTCATTCCACTGGGCACTTCATATCAATGTCCACAGACCCTAACCCTTTAAGTGCCCTCCTTCTTCAACCTGACTGAAATAGGAAAAGGCGGGACAAAGAAAGTGGAAGGAAGGGATGGAGGGATGGAGGGAGGGAGGAAGGAAGGGAGGGGAAGAGAGAGTGCCATACCAGGCAACTTCACAACTAATGGACGAATCAAATCTTACCTGGTTTGGAACAGTCCCGGAGTGCAGGAAAACACATGGAAAAGAAGAGAAAGACAGAAGAAGTTAGAAATCCTTCATAACTACGTGAACACATGACATGAAGACATTCATAAGTAATCAAAGCTGCATGTGCCCCCCCCCGTCATGCACTGCCTTGTGGGATATCCCAGAATCCTCAGTGCTAGAAAGTATAGATAAGATGGTTCTATGATTCAGTTTTCAAAATATATCAGACATGTCCAGTGCATGGTCACGGTCCCTCTCGCAAACACACACACACCTCCATCCATCCATTCTTATTCCCCCCCCCCAAACCAATTACATCCATCACTCCGCAACATTTCAAACAAAGCTTTGAAAGTTGACAGATATTTAGGCTAGCCCCGTTAAAGACACAAAGACGTCCTTGTCCCGTGCTACACAGGAGGTGGTGCTGTGTCAGTGATGGCTATGGAGGTGGTGGAGTCGAGGGTGAGCTATGTCCGAACACCAACTCGTTCATAACACCGCCACACATTCCCTGATAGTGTTTTGCTGAGAAGCGTTGTCGTCTCGGTTTCACGTTTTTTTCCTTCTAACGGGGCAGGATATGGACAGATCTACACCACGCAGCCAAGAGGCACTACCCCATACCCCCCCCCCCCCCCCCCCCCCCCCCCCCCCCCCCTCATGGCGGACAGCAGCCTAATGGAGCCCCGTAGCCAGCTTTTATTAGCTGGGAAAATCCAATGGCATCAAAATTTAAACACTTCATTATAGAGCGCCGCTTGTCTCGTTTCAAAGAACAGCCACTTAAACCTACAAATCAGGAAAAAGAAGCAATGGTATAGCCCGCGACAGCTGTAATTACCGGAAACCTATTCTATAAAACAGTGTTTGGGTGATAGCGTATAGTGTAATGTGTGTGTGTGTGTGTGTGTGTGAAAAGCCACATGTACTTTGTTAATAATAAGAAGAGGTAGATTGGAAGAGATAGAAATGAAATTACAAGACATCTTTACAAGACGTCCGTTTTAGAATGAGACAAGAAAGAATAATATATAGACAGGAAAATACAAAACAGAAATATATTGAGAGAGATAACAACATATGTGGTTTGAGTAGGTGCGTTTTCACACTCATCAGGTGTCATTAAAACTGAAAAACATGCACAAAATACGATGTGTTAATTAATGCATTTTCACACACACCAGGTCTCACTAAATCCCTTCAAAACGAAGAAAGAAAACCAACCATAACGTTACTCTTGGCCGGTTGATGTGCGAAGTCACTGTGAGACTGTGTTGAGAAAGAAAGCGAGAGACGGGGAGACTAGTTAGATGACAGAGGAGCCACAATGTGAGTGGCAGGTTCTCCAATGACGTCTGAATGATTTATCCCAGTACACGCTCCTGTCCATCAAAGCATCACAGGACATTACCATCTTCCAGTCCCTCCATCCGTCTGTGTGTGTCCGTGGGTGAATGTGTGTGTCCGTGGGTGAACGTGTGTAGACGCGTGCGTAATAGAGTTCCCCTAAAGTAATGGACTGTGGGGGGGGGGGGGGAAGCAACTGAAGCCCCAGTCCTCTTTCATATCATTACTTAGTGGTCGACCCACAGGCCTGAATGAACAGGCCTCGTTTCCAGCGCT
>JACXGK010005771.1:0-21881 GCA_016801125.1 Novumbra hubbsi
ATATCCTCAGAAAAGTAGGCTTACAGTTTGTTTTTGTCTATATAGGCTATGTGTAGACATATATAGACATGTCTTTTTTGTGAGCACAGTTTCCTCTCCTGTTACTGAGAGGAAACCCCTGCAGGAAAGCACAAACTGGAACCACAAAATTCATTCATACACACAATTGCGCATTCTCTGTATCTCTCTTTTCTACATTAGGAGGACTTTTTCTGGACAAAAACATATTTATATATAAAATCCAATGCTCCAGTGGCCTAGGTTGAAACCAGCATTCTAACTTCTTCCATGCACATGTACTGCTGCAGTACATGTTAAATCTTGCCTTACTGCTCGTTGAGGGAAAACTAACAATTGTTCCCACATTCATGAATGCAGCAAAAAATGCCTCGAAATATATCTTAATAAAATATGTATATTCTATTTTCCTTTACCACTAATACTTACATACTTGTGACATGCAAATTACTTGTCACGCCACCCAAATATTCTGTCACCGACCAAAGGGTACCGACCAAAGGGTGCCACGCCCACTGATTTTAGTTTCTTCCTAACATGGAGTGTAGATCTGGGAACATTTCTATATTGCAAATTACATTGCAATATACATCCCAGAAATGAATGGGTATTGTTTGATTGGCTTCAGAACCCAATGGTCTTGGCCAAAGCACACATTTAGGTAAAAATGTACTTTATTTAATTTGCATAGCCCTTTCATGTGCAATGTCTTTTTATGTTGTGGCCTGGATTTCAAATTCTGGTCCACCTGAAGTTGATGTAAAGATAGATGTTGGACAGGCTTGTGCTCTAAACACTTCTTGTGGTATGTGGGGCACCTGTAAGATTAATGTTGCTTGTTGTTGGCTGAGAAATATGCTCACTTCCCACTTCCCCACGCAAAAGCTATGGAGAATACTTCCTAGTTGGACTGATGAAGCACCGCCACAATTGCAAATTAGTATAATCAAATGTGGAATATATATTTGTAATAGTTATTATAAATAACCAATACAACTGTTGTGTGTGTATCTTTATATACAACCATTTCCAGAAAGTTGTTGGTGACATCTTTGCCTCTCTAACATCCACCCACACACACAGTAAGTTTTCGTTGCTCCTCTGCGCATGCACGTGCCTGACTGTGCGTGTGCTCGCGCGAGCGTGTTTGTGGAGGAAGGAACACTATTAACTCCTCCTGGTGCTGTGCAGGAAGAAGGTGACGTCAGTTGGACCCACACTGAAAGTCAGAATCACAATATTACACTGTGTTCGTTCGTGTGTGTGTGTGTGTGTGTGTGTGTGTGTGTGTGTGTGTGTATGCCTGTGCTTAGGAGGAAAAGCGTGTTTACACAGACGGCCGAGCGCCTGGGGAATAATGCGCGAGAGGAAGTGAGCCGGCTCTCTGTCTGCGCGCTCCGACTTCCTGCTCTGAAGTAAAAAAAAAATCCAGATCCCCTTACAGTCTCGAGCGGTGCAGCCTAGACGGCATCAGCATGGAAAACCAGCGCATTATACGGAATTCTATTTAAAACGTATACTACGGGAAAGAAGACGTCTAACACTAGGGTATGTTCTCTACGCTATTCATATTTACTTCATAAAAGAGGATAGTAATTGAGTGTGAGTGACGGTGGCTCAGAAGTGAACTTTGCACCAGAAAAATATCGTTGGGAAATATGATGCAACTCGGTCATCACAATGAACTTGAAACGTAGGGGACAGCCGAGGATACTGGTATCCTCTCACTGTTAAGCTATCTTGGCAGACATCCGTGCTATGCTATGCTATACTATATAAATTACTTTCGTTTTGATGTTTGTTAACATGGGCTTGTTTACTCATTGGACGTCAAACTCAAGTTGCGTGTGTCGTTCACCGTACTCAAGTCTGATATTAATGCCCAGTTTATTGTGCTGAATAGTTAAATCCAAAGTACCCGTGGTGTGAAAATCCACTGTCCCTTTAAAACCTTAGTAGACTTTCTGGTTTGTCTGGACTCTGCAGACTAATTGCCATGCGCTTCCGGATTGAAACTGGCAGCAGACAACATCTTGAAAATGAGTCATTGGAGCAAACAAAGAACCGTTTGAGTATTCCAGGCTTAGCAACAAGGATGGCTAAGAGTAGACCCAAGCATGACGTTTCACCGGTGATAACCCATACTTTTAATATACTTTACGTGGTCAGATTGGGACGAAGCAGACTAGAGTTATTAGGCTATGATGTCAGGACATCCCTGTAGTTCGTGCGTCCTTCGGAAAGGAGCGCTTAGCGCACGAGATGCTCGCAGTTAATAGCTGAGTTTCCATTGGCATGGCGCTAGCAGGGAGCGCATTTACTCATAGCTAAGTTATGTACACACGTGCACACACAGTTCATAACGGAGAGCCACCACGGAGGGGCTTGTATAGAGAGTCATTTCTGTCTCTGTGTCATAACCCTGTTATAAGACCCCAGTAACTTGATGTCAACAAAAAACAAATCATTACCAGAAGGTGAATGCTTTCGTTGTGTTTCACCAATCCTGTGTTCACCAGGGAATCCCGTTGCAGGTGGCCGCATTGCTATTGTTAACAATTGTCACTGAAACATCAAAAAGATCCATCCCACATATCCTATATTATGCCAAAGTATATCCTAGGGGGGTGGTGGGGGGACCAGAGGACATGTGTGCAATGCATTCTGCATGTGTTGTTGGAGAAAGGGGAATTAGTGTTGTGTGTGTGTGTGTGCACGCGCATGCTTGTGTTCTGCCGTATCAGAGCGAGGCGAGTAGGAAACCCTCCATTTGGCCCATCCGTAAGGTCCCTGGGTTTCCCATGGTTCCCTGTGACAGGAAGTCCTACCTTTGAGTCGGGACGGCCTTTCCCCCGGGATGACGCCCTGCAGCAGAATGAGAGGAAGTCCTCATTTAGACAGCTTTATGGTTTTTCATGGCTCTCTCACACACACACCCGTGCAAGTGTACCACACACAAACACGCACTGCGCACGCAGGACAACACCTACCGAGGCGGAGGCAGAGGGGGAGCGAGGAGTGGAGTGGGGGAAAGCAGAAATTAAATGGCACCCGCTTGAGGCTGGGGAACTTGGGTGTTGTGTGTGTACGTCGGTACGTGTGTGTGTGTGTGTGTGGGAGATGTGCACAGGTTGTCTGTAGAGTCTGACGGAGGGAAGCGGACAGAGGGGACACTGAGTCTAGGTAAATAGTGTCGTTGGGCTTTGGTTCGTCTTGGCAAAAGGGCCCCGACCACATCCTCTTTTATCACCACAGAAACATCCGTTGTTCCACCCCTGTCTGGCCAGAGTCGGCGGGGCCCATGTCCCTGAACTACGACCGGAGCACAACCCTCCGACTCTGTCCTCTAAGGGAACGTTGTGACCCAGAAGCCCGGCCCGGTGGAGGGCAGGGGCACAAAGCCCGGAGTGGATCACGTCCGCTCAGGGCGCCGGGGCTCTGAAGCTGCCCAGGGCCGACCGTGTTCATCTAACGTTTATGGAGCAAGCCCAGCTCCCAGTTTAACACGTAGCGCCCACGTCTCCATGTCGTGATTAGGAGATGTATTAGGGGACTGTTATGGCACTTGGACCCAGAAATATATGGGGTTGAATAAACCGTTGTTTGGCAGCGGAGGGGGCATTCATGTGCTGGGCATGCTGGGACATCAGTTCACCTGTCTCCGGCCCGACAAATAGTGTTCTTTAAAAACCGCAAGGTTAGGTTATTAATGCTGGGTTATGGAGATAAGACCCAGCGCATTAGAAGACGGTCAGCGTTGGTTAGAAGGAGTGTGGTTCAAGGTCTTCTAAACCACCGGTGAGAATACATCTATTTTCATTTCGAACTGGTAGTGAAATGTACTTAAAAATGTCTCATCCCTGATTAGCAGGAAAAGAGAAAGAACAGGCGGTATATCATCTCTTTAGGACCAGAGTGGTATAGCCTTGACCTAAGGTGTGTGTGTGTAGGTGTGGCATAATGCTTTTACCTATGTTTTCGCTTCTGCTCAAATGATGCAGCCAATGCTCCTCGGTCGGGGGCGGAACGAGGGTGAGGTTTGTGCTTGGTATACCTGACATTCAGAATGCGCGTGCCAGATCACGTGCGGTTTAAGTGTCCCTGACAACGATTCCTCTCCCGCTTCCCCTAAACGCCGTTCCCTCCCCCCACAGCCATGGAGAGTGCCATCACATTATGGCAGTTCCTGCTGCAGCTGTTGCTGGACCAAAGCCAAAAGAACCTGATCTGCTGGACGTCCAATGACGGCGAGTTCAAACTGCTGAAGTCAGAGGAGGTGGCCAAGCTGTGGGGCCTCAGGAAGAACAAGACCAACATGAACTACGACAAGCTGAGCAGAGCCCTGCGATACTACTACGACAAGGTACAGAACCCGACGTTCCACATAGAACCCACCCCAGACCGAGCACCGGTGACGACGCTCGGCGTGCCACACATTCAGCGGGCTGAAGCGCCCATCTTGTGACAACCTGTTGTGCGTTTAACCCCTTCCTCGTCTGCCTCCTCTAGAATATCATCAAGAAGGTGATTGGCCAGAAGTTTGTGTACAAGTTCGTGTCCTTCCCGGAGATCCTGAAAATGGACCCGGCGACGGTGGAGATGGGGGTGCGGGGATGTGGGGAGGTCAGCGGGGCCCTGTCGGAGGAGGAGGGGGATGAGGAAGGGGTGCGAGGCGGACCCCCAGTGAGGAACGAGTACCTCCACTCGGGCCTCTATTCCTCCTTCACTGTTAGCTCCCTCCAGCACCCCCAGGATCTCCGTTCCCCAGACCCACACCGGCCAATCAAGATGGAGCCCAGACACGATCACCACGACGACAGCAGCACAGTGATTCGCTTTGTTCAGAACCGCGGCCTTAAGGGCGGGACACTGCCGGTGGTCTCCCTGCCTTCATCCCCGCCCCCTTCCTCCAACGAGGGCTACTATTTATCCAGACCCTCCCCGAGGCCCGCCCACTCTTCGTCTGGCTCCTCCTCCCCGTCACAGAGTCCCACCCATGCATTCTGGAGAGCAGGGAGCCCCGGCCCTGAGACTGATGAATCGGAGCAGAATGCTCAGCCTCTCAATCTCTCCTCTGGCCACAGAGAACGTGGCCTGGCCACACCCACTCCAGAGAAGAGGGGCTTGACAAGCAGTGTCCCGCCCAAACCCAGGAAGCCCAAAGGCCTGGAGATCTCACCCCCCTCTCTGCTCCTGACAGCCAATGACATCGGCTCCATCGCCCTCAACAGCCCCGCACTGCCCTCAGGGTCATTAACCCCGGCTTTCTTTACAGCACAGGTCAGCAACAAACAAACAACACAAACAAAAGAACACCGCAAACACACAAGCAAACACCATGTCAAATGTCCCGACTTGGCCTTGATAGAAGAAAAAAAAAATGCAGCCTCTCTCGCGTGGGTGTATCTATGTTAGGAGAAAATACGTTAGGGAAAATCCAGTGTCTCTGGAACTGTCTGTGGTTTCTGTCCTGAGTCTCTCTGGAACTGTGTGTCGTTTCTGTCCTGAGTCTCTCTGGAACTGTCTGTCGTTTCTGTCCTGAGTCTCTCTGGAACTGTCTTTTCTGTCCTCAGACACTCTGGAACTGTCTGTCTTTACTGTCCTCAGTGTCTCTGGAACTGTCTGTCGTTTCTGTCCTGACTGTCCTGTCTGTCTTTACCGTGAAAAAGCCAGGGTAGTAAGAGGAGAGGGATGGAGGTCCAATGGTGAAAGTTATTGAGGAACAGAAAAGGAGGGAGGAAATGAGTGAGAAGTTGGGGAATGAGACTATGAAGGAGGAGAGATGAAGGGGGGAGGTAAGCTGAAGAGAAAGTGTGAAGGAGGGAGGGGAGGGACACAGAGGGGAGGATTGGGAGGTCTGTAAGTGAAGCCATATGTTCCTAAAGCTCCTGAATTGCCGGCGTGATGTAGCGGCTTTTGTAAAACACTGCGAAGAGAGAGAGAGAGATGTGCCAATACAAAACAACACACTAAACTGTATCATCCCTATCGCACATGAACACTACTTCCCCTATAAACGGATGGATGAAGTCCAGGACAAGGGGCGATAGGGAGGAGACGTGTAGGTTCTGTGCCTCATGGGAGCCCCCCCCCCCTCAGAACGGGGTTTGAAGGGTCCCCCTGAAGCGAGACTAGTGGAGTTCCAGCCCGTCTCCCCAAAACATGTGAAACCTTTCCCATTTGTCGTGACTAACTTTCCACAACGCCCCTTCTGAGCCCCTACCTCATCTACTCCCGCTGAGGGAGAGAGTACACATGCTGCTGTGGCACTTATCTTAAGGTCAACACACCCATTGTGATTCTGGATAAGACGTTATGCTAAATGTAATTAATAAAAGCCCCTCTCCCGTCCTACTTCTGGTCAACTAAAACAAACAGCGGAGTAAACGGCGGGCAGAAATGACAGCGACGTGTGTTGGTAGCCAGCTCAGTGGTTACAGATCACTGCAGACGACAGCACAAACGGGGACGTCCACAGAGTGTACGTCTCTCCCAGTCCCTTCATAAATAAACTCTGTCTTCTTCCACCCTCTCCCCCGCTAGACTCCCTCAGGACTCATCCTCACCCCCAGTCCCCTCCTGTCCAGTATCCATTTCTGGAGCAGTCTGAGTCCCGTAGGACCCCTGAGTCCTGCTCGCCTTCAGGGCCACGGGCCCCTGTTCCAGGTAAACCTGCACACACACGACACGCACGCACAATGCACAGAGAGAGCAAGGGGAAGTTTCGGATTGACGAACGATGACGGGGATTGAGAGAAACATTGTGGGATGGGCAGACGGAAAGGTATCAGAGAAGGAGGAGGGTTTGGTATTTCTCGTTGTCCTTAGCTGAAAGGGTTAGGGCTCTATTCTAACTGCTAGGAAAAGAAGGGATAGTGAATGTTGACTACAGTGTCGGCATACGGAGCCAAGACAGAAGATTCCCCCAAACAGCCTCTCTTTCTCAACAGCAGAGTCACAAGACACCTCTGCTATTTATTTCTGTGTGTATGAGTGGTTTACAGTGATTGTGCTTAAGTGTGTGTGTGTGTGTTTTACTGTGTTCATGGTTTTCAAAATAAGCCACAGATGTTTCCTTTCTGGCGTAGAAGGGGGGGGGCAGCTTCCTGCTCGGTTTGGGGAGGGGGGGTGAGTGGAGGGGTCAGGAGCCCCACCCACTCCCATCAGCCCTCTCACAACAGGAAGTACCTCTCCTCCCATCGTCAGGAGGAACGGGTGTTACAATACCTCTGCCACCATTTTAAGGAATTTTTTTACACAGTTTTTAGCTTCCCTCCAGTTACTGAGAGTCCAGGCATGAGTACTTTATAAAGAATGCTGTTATCATTAGTATCAATACTAGTACTAGAAGTAACACTTTAAAACCAGATTCATGAGGTACACGCACTTTACCTCAGTATTATTTTAGTGGGACAATATTATTAGGGGTGCTTGCAAAACCTCTTTAGCTGCCACCTGTGGGACCAAAACAGTGAAAGATATCAGAACTAAAACAAGTGTAAAATGTGGAGACAAAGTATGAGCAAGGGGCTTAAATAAAGCATTTTGACAACTAATATTTGGAATAAATCCAACTGCATTTCAACTGCCATAGGCTGTTAGCTTGTTTTACCAATCATACTATGAATGTTACAGAGCCGGTGGTATAGCAGAAACCCTCCCAGTCTATCTTCACTGCAAATACATGCTCCAATTCTCCAACACATCTGGGTCTGCTGTCTTATCTATGTTTCCCCTGTTATTTCAATACTGTCTCAAAGTGTCGAAACACCCCAGGAAATATTCTGTAGAAACAAATGCCGTTTAGTCTTTTCAACCAGCACACCTACCTAATAGAGTGAATTTTCAAAGCACAACATGTTGAAGGGTTAAATATTGTACTGGCACTTAGTGTCCGTCCCCTCTGGAAAGCCACTGTCTGCAGTCCTAAAAGAGAGATTAGTTGGATGGAAAGACACAACCCAACCTTATGCACAACCAGAAGTCCCTCCCGTGCCACGACCCCACCACCTTCTAGCGAGGTTTGATTACACAAATGAATTAAATTCACCAACATTTACCATTTAATTCACAAATTGATTTTACTTTGTGACAAACTGAATGAGTTAGCATCTGTAATGTTCCCAATAACCCACTGTAACGTTCCAACTACCAGCTAACCAACATGCCGTAACCAGGCCAAACCCCTATTACCATTTATCACCAGTACGCCCTTCGTGGCCTTCCCAGTGTGCATCATTCTTTCCACAACTGTAAATCAGACCTAGCAAATGCACACGTACATTCCTTAAGGTACTTTTCTAGTCATTATCAATATTCTATGTTTTCATTGGTCTTCCTCTCCGTCTGTAGTTCCCCACACTGCTCAATGGACCAATCCCAATCCCCTTGTCCAGCCTGGACCCCACCCCTATGCTGCTCTCTCCTAGCCCGCACAAGTCCTGATCCTCCCTGGGGGGGACGTCGCCAAACCCTCACGGACCCCATCCCCAACTGGACCAAAACAGGCTAAACTAAGCTTGGCCAAACAGTCCCGGTTGAAATGCTGCACCCAAACACAGCAGGACTCGACAACAAGGCCAAATCAGGTCAAACCAGCAAAGAATCTGAGGGCACTGCTGTACATCCCCTGGATTAGCCTTGGACTGTGCCAACATCATCATCATCGTCAACGACTTGAAGATGTATAGGGGGTTAGTAGAAATAGATTACTATGGACTTCTGTGTGTTTAGTTCATCTCATCTCACCGTTCTTGGCAAAACAAATCTTCCCCATATTTATCCACTTAAGAGTGCCATCTATTGGAATGTGTTTCTGTGGATTGTACCTTCTCAGCGCTTAATCAGAAGCTTGGCTAATGGTTATGCATTATAAAAGGGAATGGTTATAAAGCTTTATAAGGGATTGGGCACGGTTATAACGCTTTATAAATGTTTGTATACATTGTTTTTCGTAATTTTGTGAACCCGTTCGTAGTGTTCCGGCTTTTTATAGAAGTGTTTTTTCCATGGAGCTGCATTGTATTATACTGTATTATATGCCCCATGCTTTATTACCTTGTACCGGCTGTGCCTTTTCAAATGGAAAAAAAAGAGTTACAGAAATGTATTTTCAGACGTAAAAAACATTTTTTTTTAATAGACGAAATTCCAGTTCATTATTGAACAAATATTATTTTTTAATATCTTTTGGTTATGTTTTTATAAAGGAATTGATACAAATGTATTCTCATAATTTAGCTTTTTTTTATTGGGAGTCAAGTAAAAATGTCTTAACACAAGGTTTTAAATAAACATGAAGCATTGAATGCTACACAACCTCTTTTGGCTGTTGTGTGTTTATACGTCTCAACAACCAAGCAACAATAAAGACACAGACACGTTTTATCAAACAGACTAACTTTACTTTGATGGTTATGACAAATAAATAATTCCAGTAGAAATAGTTACACAGTCACCAACTGTCTGCCTGCTATTGACCACGCAGGTCGGTGTTCAAGAGAGGTTGAGTTTACACCACAGCAGGAGATTCATGCGTCTCACACACACACACACACACACACACACACACACATACCATGCATGCATGCACACACCACACTCCTCCCTCACACCCTCGGGTCATTCTCAAACTTGAAAAAGTACAGTATTACAATATTAATATACATCACTGTCAGTCGAGAACAACACAGTGGCTTGTTAAATCTAATTTGAAATTTCAATTTGAAATTCTTTTTTTTTTTTTTTTTTCTCATCATCATGTGTACAAATGCTGGAAAGAAGTGAGTAGAGTGGTCCAATGCAGACTGTGGAACAACCAATCGGTTTCTTCTCCTTTGAGAGGCAAAGCTGTTGCCCCGTTGACGTGTTGCACAAGGAGAGGTCAGAGCAGAAGTCAAAGTGGAAAAAAACACTCTTGATAATACTGTCAAATCAAGTCAGCCATTTCAAACACCCGTCACCGTAGGAGCGCCCCAGAAATCTTTGCTACACCCCGCCCCCACGGCCAGCTACAGAGCCGCTCGGAAAACTAGAAAGGGTTTAGCTATCGGTGATGCACAAGAACAACCAGTATTGAAGACCTCTAGAAGGCAAGAAGAAAAAGAACTTGCTCACAAGAGCTAATGTCCAGACCATGCTGGGGTGGAAGCGAGAGAAAGGGGGGAGGGACGGAGAGAAAGAAAAAGCGAGAGTGCGAGGGAGGGGTTCCTGTGGGCAGTCACATGACTTCCTGTGGCACTCCAGTTGTGCTTTCCTCCTAATCCTTGCTTTCCGGTTGTCATGACAACTCACGGGGACCGGAAACGTTCAGGGGAGGTAAAAGGACGCCTCAGAAGGGCAGTCTCCCTCTGTTGCCAAGGTCCATCGGGGTGCCTGGACAGAACCAAGAGGCTCGACGGGCCTTTGTGCTCTACGCTGTCGTTTAACGACAGCCATTATGAAGCCCTGGTAACCAATAACTGGCCCCGGAAATGTTTTGGAATGTTCTAGAAGGACGAGAGGGAGGCTGAAAATCTCCCAGGTCCGTAGGCCGAGACAGGAGGAAGCTGGAGGGAGTGTGCGAGGGGAAAAGGGCTTGAGAAAGGCATTCCGCCTTCGGGCACAACAACGGGGCACGACATCAGCAAAGGTAACAGCCATGATAACCGACATCAACGGTGGAATTCACATCTCACTACGACAACCACTGGAACTCGAGCGACTGGTCAGCTGTGCAGGACGACTGGGTACACATCATTATCATCATCATCATCACCATATACACAAACGGTGTGTTAAATACAGACAGTAGTAGTTTAGCAGCAAAATGCCTCCGCCAACCCCCTCTAAATCCTCAAATAAATAAACGTGGTTCGTCTCTTATCCCCCCCCCGCAATCGATTCACGCGCAATCTCCCCCTGGGGGGGGCTGAGGGGGGTTGGTCCGGGCATGAGGGGCTCATGCGAGAGGGGGGGAGGAAGGGAAGGGTTTTTCCCATTCAGCCTCATCTCAAGCGAGAGTCAGTTACTATAGCAACAGGAACGAGCTCCGCCCTTGGCCTAGAAGAGCATACTCTGTCTTCTGTTCTTGCTGCTGCCTAATGGAGGGAGAGAGATGGAAACTAAATCATCAGCAAAGACGTGTTTGTGTGTGTGTTTGTGTACTTCGACGTTGCGGGGAAAAATAACAACATAAATTGGCATATTTTCCCACAGGATCCAGCAGAGACTAAGTAAAGCCTGTGTACAATAATCAAGCTCACCTATGCACTCTTAGTGAATAATAAAATAATAAACTTTGGAATGGACCTACAAGAGTCTTCAAAACTCTCCACTCTGTTCATTTAACATTCCAGTATTGGGAATTGACAACGTTTCATTTACTAGAAAATGTGAAGGCTATCTTCCAGCTCCATCTCCCCCCTTATCATATTTGGAACTGAAGTTCTAAATGGTTTCCTTAGATTCACACTGAAAATGTGTGTGTGTGTGTTTATGTGTGGAAGACACACCTGACTCTAGGTGTGAGGAGTTCCGATAGCCCGGGTCTCTTTGCAGTTGAACATCCTTCAGGGTAAATATAGAAATACCTGAGAAAGGTGGAGTTAGACATGGAGAGAGAGGTTGAGATAAGAATGGAGACAGAGAAAGAGATGAAGATCAAGGAAATTATGGTGAGAGAGGTGGAGATTGAGTTCAAGTACGAGTGTCTCGAAGCCATCCAGAATACGAGTATCACTCGGTCTCAGGTAGACTCACTCTCGGGCATGCTGTGTACCCGTGCCCCCAGGCTTCTGAAGTAGACCTGCTTCATAGCCTCATCCGCAGAGATCCTCTTCTTGGACTCGTACTGGATGAGAGGGAGACCAACAGTTAACGCGGCAAGAGTCACGCGACACAAGAAAAGCAGGTTGCAAGTGGGTTACAGTATGTGTGGCAAAGTCAATGGACATAGAAACTCACTTTTAGAAAAGACAACAACAACTCAATGCCTTCTGTGTCCAACCTGGCAGGGGCAGAGAGAGAGGTCAAGGTTCACAGGGTCTACTGTCCAATGGGTGGTGACTAATGTAGACTTGGTGGCTTAGAAGAGGAAGGAAGTGAGGACTCGCATCGCAAAAGTTCCACAGGATTTCCTGCCCCCAAGCAGTGATGACACACACACACACAGTGTTCCTAAAAAGTCTAATAATGCTAAACCCAACTAAAGCCTTAACCCTGACCTCAACCTAACCAGGCACCTAAGCCCTAATGACTGTAATACACAGACTAATGGACACAACGATGAACACACACAGGCTACCTTGGCGCATGGTTGATGAAGGGCTGAGGTTTGTATTTAGGGAAGTTGTAGGACTTGAACTCCTCAATGCACGAGATCCCGGACCAGTTGGTCTCTGACGGCGTGCCTAAAGAAACGAGAGATGAACCCGGGAAGAACGTCTCTGTCACTACCACGGCGCCATCCTCCAGGTTATCAGCAGACTCCTTTGGCTGTGAGTTAGCATGCGTGGTTCTCCGTAGCAGACAGTAGGTGGCGCTAGGCAAGTGAGGAGACAAGACGGTCCTACTCACCCAGCAGTCTGAATATAAGGTGGAGTTCGTCCTCAACGGTGGACCCAGGAAACAGGGGCCGACCTGCAGCCATCTCATAGAAAATACAGCCTACACCCCTACACCAACAGATGGAGGAGAGACGGAGCGTTAACACAGCCTACACGAACCGATGGAGGAGAGACGGAGCGTAAACACAGCCTACACGATCAGATGCAGGAGAGATGGAGCTTTAACACACCCTACACCCCTACACCAACAGATGGAGGAGAGACGGAGCGTTAACACAGCCTACACAAACCGATGGAGGAGAGACGGAGCGTTAACACAGCCTACACGATCAGATGCAGGAGAGATGGAGCGTTAACACACCCTACACCCCTACACCAACAGATGGAGGAGAGACGGAGCGTTAACACAGCCTACACGAACCGATGGAGGAGAGACGGAGCGTAAACACAGCCTACACGATCAGATGCAGGAGAGATGGAGCGTTAACACACCCTACACCCCTACACCAACAGATGGAGGAGAGACGGAGCGTTAACACAGCCTACACGAACAGATGGTGGAGAGACGGAGCGTTAAACGCAAGCACACACATCGTGCAGACAGCTTGAGGGCGCGCACAAACACACAAATCTTCCCTGTCTGAAATCATAACAGTGAGACAACCCACTCCTCACCCCTTAACCGAACCCTAAATCCTCAGACAGGATTATGACGTTTAGTCAAGTCTATAGCCCGTACTAAAGTCTATAAACCACACTAAAGACTACAGATGCCGCTAAAATGTATCGGCTGTACAAAAGAGTCTATGGACTGTCCTAAAGTCTATAGACAGAACTAACGTTTACAGATGGTAATATCTACGTTGTTGTACAATCCAATTAATGAAGGGACTATTAGAGCATAGCGTGGAAAGACCTCAAGTTCTAATCTGGACCTTGCGACCAACTCCCCTGGTCAACATTTCCTCCTGGGACAGCAGGAGAGTGAACAAACTGGAACGACCGCAAGGGCGTAGGGAGCAAGCCCGCCGTGTCCTCACCACATGTCGATCTGCGTGGAGTACTCCGAGGAGCCCAGCAGGACGTCTGGGGGCCGGTACCACAGAGTCACCACCTCGTTGGAGTACGTCTTCGTGGGCACAGACTTGGCGCGCGCCAGACCGAAGTCGGCCAGTTTGAGTTCGCCCCTCTCGTTGATGAGCAGGTTCTGGGGCTTCAGATCCCGGTGGAGGACCTTCCGCCTGTGGCAGTACGCCAGGCCCCGCAGGATCTGGAAGAGGAAGATCTAACAGCCAAGAGCGTCAGCCAAGGTCAGCGCGTGGAGAAGCCATGGGAAGTCGCGGTCGGGTGGGTGAACGCCGGCCCGGGTCACGCTCACCTTGACATTGTGCATGCTCATGATGTTCCCACAGTCGTCCATGTACTGCTTCAAGTCCTTGTCCTGCACAGGAAGTGAGGTCAGAGAGCCGGTGGCACCACGCACACAACCAACCACATGGGATCACAAACTCCTCAGATACAGGTAAGACTACAACAGCCAGAGCTCAGCAGATAGCGGAGGTAGTCATAAACTACAGCCACCGACGCTCGGCGGATAACGGAGTTCGACATTAAACTACAACGGCCAGAGCTCAGCAGCTGGCAGAGGTAGACGTAAAACTACAACAACCAGAGTGCAGCAGCAGCTGACCCTCACCAGGTACTCAAACACCAACGTGAGGCTCTTGTCCGTGTGGACGATGTCATGCAGGGTCACGATGTTGGCGTGTTTCAGGTCCTTCAGCAGCGACACTGGAGAGAGATGTCAAGAGGGTGATGGAGGGGGGGGGGCGGGGTCACAACGCGGCAGACAGAATGGGACGGGGGTACGGCCGCACCTTCCCTGATGGCGGTGCACGGCGCTCCCTCCTCGTGCTCCAGCCGGATCTCCTTCAGCGCCACCAGGTTATCGGTCAGTTTGCTGCGTCCCTTGAACACCGTGGCGTAGGTTCCCTATGGGGGGGGGGGGGCGATACACCAGATGGTGACGGGTCCAAACCCGATCACGTTTAGGAACTACCTGTGAAGCACATTGTTTGGGCGTTCGGCAGGATGGTAGTGCATCGTCTCACCTCTCCTAATTTGTCCAGTTTGATGTAGGTCTCCAGCTTCCCGAAACCAATCTCTGACTGCGGAACCGAAATAAAAAAGGGAGAGAGAGATCAGCTTTCATTGGCTACGCGAGACTCAGCGAGTCGGTCCGTTTCAACCTGGCATGGCGGTTGCCACGGAGACAGCGGGGAGAGGAGGGAGGCTGCTAAGCATTGTGGGGGCAAAGGCACCCCGACGTTCCTCCAACCCCTGTCCCTCACCCAGACCTACCAGGGAGGCCCGGCGAGACCGACGGCTGAGGGGCTGGTCGAACGTGGGGCTGCTGAGTTGCAGCTTCTCCAGGTAGCCGTCGGGGATACGGATGTCAGCAGGCAGGGAGAGACGCTTGTTCAGGTCCTACACACACACACACACACACACACACACACACACAAAGACATTATAGCACCCATCAAATGTCTTATGCGACCCATCTGTGCGCATTAGACGCATTGAGAGCTCCGTGAAAACACCCACGCTCTTTGTTCCGGAAATTACTTTCTCCTCTGGGCCGTCCTCAAGCGGTGAGATAGAGAGAAGAGAGGCCTTTCGAGTGTCTCACGCATCCACGTATGAACAAGACGTTACCGAACAAGAACGCCTCGCGAAAGATGGATAACCTGGCAAGCGCTTACGCAAATTAAAAGACCAACGCAAAACACACACAACACCGATATGGGCGGAGAGAAACACACACAACACCAATATGGGCGGAGAGAAACACACACAACACAGATATGGGCGGAGAGAAACACACACAACACCGATATGGGCGGAGAGAAACACACACAACACCGATATGGGCGGAGAGAAACACACAAACAACAAGCGTTTGCTAAACATTCTTAACAACCCATGCACTCTGCAATAGACATCCAACAGAGCGGGTTTTCTAAACTCACAGCCTTCCCAACACACACACACGCGCGCTGCACCACAATGACAGAAGGATATGTACCGACATGAGTGTGTGTGTTTGTTAATCTGATTAGATTAAGTAACTGAGATTGCGTGTGTGTGTTTATACAGATCCGCATGATAATCATTTTAAGCTGAAGCAGCTCTCAGGCATTTTTTCAGGCTAACTAAATAAACACTTGGCATCACGTAGAAATAGGTCAATCCATGTGTGCCTGTAAATTGCCTGCGTGTTATTGTAATACCGATATAAAAAGGTAGTTAAGTATGGTTTCCACTTCCCAAGACTCACCACCAGATGGCAGAATGTCCCCAGGCTAACATCTCTTTTAAACACCAATGACACTACAGTAAGTTAACAGCAGAAACTGATAATATCCCAGTGGCACTGAGGGGGTGTGTAATATTTGGCCAATATACCCCGGCTAAATGCTGTTCTTAAGCACGAGGTGCCTGGCAATACACCACCAATCTCCAAGATGCCTTTTTGCTCCCATAAACTTGTTACAAAAGAAACTCATGGATACAAGCAAAGTGTTGTCATAGCCGTGGTATACGGTCTCATATACCACAGCTGTCAGCCATTCGGCAATCAGGATTCTAAGCACCTTAATTAAATTCTAAGAGTCCATTGGACACCCAATATCATTCTCATCTCACATCCGGAAAACAGCAGAAGAGAAAAAATAAATGCTATTTGGAGAAACAAGTTCACCACTGACAGTGATGAAAGATGTATTCACATTGACAGCCTCAGCACAAGTCAGTCAGATGTAACAAACAAATTGCAATAAATCAAATATTGGCACGAATAACTCTTCCATTGGTTTCATACTTGTTGAATATATCACTGTTGTCACATGACTCTAGGCTAATTAAATTGGTTAGCATGTATGACATACATATGCCCTGTTAATTAACTCCCAGAAGGCATCACTCTATAACAAAAGCACAAAGTATTTACCCATTTCCCTTATTTTTGTTTTCCAGAACTTATTATTGAGTGACTATCGGTTTCAAATGCAGACTGTCAGCTTGAAATGTAGTCTATTATCTAGATCACATTAACCACTTAGAAATCACCGCACATTTTGGGCATATTTCCTGTTTTTAAAGTCTAATAAATATTATTTTAAATCCTCCAAGACTTAAAATACTTTATAAACGTACAAATTATTGCGGTTTCACCTACTCCTTCATTCCAAGTTGTAAGGCACGGCTTTACAAAAATAAGTTTCTGACTGACATTAACAGTTTTTCAATTTTACTGGACTGATGGTCACACTGTCAGAGTGGGGGGGGGGGGGCAGCCTCTCCAATCATATGATATGACACAGGCTAAAAAGGGGATGTCACTTGTGATTATTGAAAAACTCCAATTGCATCACATTAATTCTGCGGTGAAGGAATGCATACATTCATGCCACTGCACAGTAAAAAGAAAGTGAAATTACTAAAACATAAACTGCTAATATTTCGTCAGGGGGGGAAATACATTTCATGTCTTATAAATGTGTTGGATAAAACCGGAATCAGCGGTGGATCTGAAATCCATTGCGCTACGGACGCAAGGACAGACCACTATGAGATCCACATGGCTGCGGTGCTTGTTTTCGTCTGTAAACACCAGGAGGAAATCTTGGATTTTATTTATTTGGTAACAATGTTAAAACTATACGTCCCAAACGCGTGAATACGTTATTTTCTTCAAGAACCAATCAACGAATATATCCTTCATTCATTGGTAAAACTATGAACTCCAGGCTGCCACTTTAAACATGGATTCCCTCCAGAAAGCAGCACATCTTGGCTGCATTCGATGTAGCCGTGGTTTAGAACGCAAACAAAATCCCCCGGGTGGAGGAAGGCGATTGGGCATGATAACCGAGGCTATCTGATTGGCCAGCTGTAGGTCCGCAGGTACACTCGTTCTCTCAATGTGATCTCAGCAGCCCGGAAGCGCACGGCAGCCACATGCAGTCGGTTCTTCACGGAAACTTTTTGGCAATCTACCCAACGACAGACAGACGCCCCGACACGCGTGTTCACACGCAGCCCCGGCCCATATTAGCGGCCTGGATCGGCTGATATGCTTCCCACCTTGGCAGTCATCCATCCACCTCTTCCTCCATCCCTCCACCTATTCCTCCACCCCTCCATCCTCTTTTCTTCAGCCCATTGCCTCTATCTATGTACCTCCCTCCTCCCTGGACTCGAACCCCCCACTCCTTCGCTCCCACCTCCCTAGCCTCCTATCTCATCTTTGGGAAGCATGTAGTGACGTTCCCCCCTGTTTATCTCTCCTCCTCCACCAACCCCAGACTCCAGGACTGAGGGGGGGGGGGGGGGGGGCTAGGTGGTACTCGACGTGCTTCTGCGTACCTCCATGGAGATGCGTCTCTGAGCCCGGTTCCTCAGACACACCCCGGTGGGGGACTGCACCTCGTCGGAGGACGTCCCTGACGCCTGGTCACTCTCTCCGTCCGAACCCATCTTTAGGTTCTCGTGGACGATGTCTGGGAAAAGGTTGATGAGAAAGACTAGATCAGACCTCGCATCCAAATACAGTGGGAGACACAAGAGCTGAAAAGGCAGACGCTGAACGCTTAGAAATGGAAAGTTGGTGACCATTTGGTTTAGGTTATGGTCAAGGACAGACCTTTCGGTGTTTGAGGGTTCATGTGTTTAAATTAGTTATTTTTCACCCACATTGATTGCTTTCCTAAACTACTTTCTGGTTTGCTCATATTAAACACGCTTTCCTTCATTTATTTTTTGTGGTCAATTAGACTACTTGTGCTTTCTACTGTTAAGTGTACAGAGCATTGCAAGGATTAGTTATTTCTAGATAGCTTATAGGTTGTTGGGCAGTTGGTTCCTCATGGTTGAGTGTTGCTTTGGTCAAGCAGGTTGCAATGTCACTGCTGCCCGAATGGGATGTAGCTGCCGTGACTCTGACCGCTCCAGGAGACTGGTTTGAGGTCTGTCAGAAAGTAGTCTACATCCATACTGCCAAAGGCACTGCCACCCTCCCCACAAACACTCCACTTTGGCACAGGCCAAAGATGAAACACTTATACCAGACTGGCTCCCACCTAGGTCAGGAAACTCAAACTACAGTCTTTAGCCTGGTGTGTGTGTGTGTGTGTGTAGGTGAATACTCGGTAACAAACACACACAGTGTTAATGAGTAGCTGTATGAGACAGCGCTGGCAGATTCTCTCCGTCATCAGTGTGTCAACACCTTCAACTTAACAGCCTGTCAGCACACAGCACTTCTGTCAACGACACCTCTCCCTCTTCCTCCCCCTCACTCTTACTGGCACCCCCCCCCACCTCCCTTCTTCCCCGTCTCTCCCTTCTCCTCTGGTCACTGTATGCGTCCCAAGTGTGTGTACTTCTCCCCTCCACTCCCCTCTGGTTCTACTGTCCTCTGAGCCCCGACGTGCTCAACAGTGTGTTCCAGGAATGTGGTCTTGCTTGGCTGAGTCTGTTCCTCCCAATCTCGTCAACCTCTCTCCAAAACATGACAGAGGAGATGCCCCCCCCAAAACCACGGAGACCGGAGGAGCAACTATTGCTATGGCGATGGCGCATTGGGGACGCTGGTCCTCAATGCGCAGACCCCTGAATGAATCACGTAAGTAGGCAAATACATTCATCACGTATGACTCACTGACATCCAGCTTCGTGTTCTACGCCCACAGAAATGCACAGCGAAGGATGTGACAAGCGCACAAATGAACTGAGATTTAGACACGAGGCGAGTCAGAGATGAAGAGCCGCACGAGAGGACATCCGGCACGATGTAGAAGTCACACAACTACCACATCAGGACAGAACTCTCGGGAGCCACGACACACTTCCTGTTTGTCCCCTGGTCGCCATCTGCTCTCTCGCTGTCACTTCCTGGTGCACAGGCACGTGCGCGCCCTGTCTCCGTGCCAACCCACCCCGGCACCTGGGCGATAACCAGGTGGCACGGCCACCACGGAGGCTGCTTTTGGTAATAGCTGTGATCCTACAGTGTGTGTGTGTCTCACCGAGGCGGCTGCCGTTGCTCGGGAAGGCCATGAATGATCCCAAGCTGCCCCCGATGACGCTGTGTGGCCTGCGTAGCGGGGGCTTCTTGAAGGAGCCGGTGTACTGGTGCAGGAACGACTGCATGCTGTGGGAGGAGGGCGGGCGCCCGTTACGCACGATTGGCTCTGCCAGGAGAAACAAAATGTCAATCAGTTCCTGGACATTCCGGTTACTCGGCGGTCTGATTCATCCCAGACAACCCGGGGAACGAACCCTTCGCCGAGGTCGGCCGTACAGAGGCCTTTATTCGGTTAGGCTGAGTTGTTGAGCGGGCTTACTGGTGTGCTACAGTACAGTATGTTCTATATAAAAGAGGAGAAAAGAGCAGCACTTATGCAACCGAAAGTAGGTCACAGGATTTCAGCTTTATACTTTAGCAAAAGGAAAAAAGCATTGGCGTGTTTAAGTGGGGGGCGTTTGACCTCACTGTGTGAAGTCCTTAACACGAACCCTGTCCGAATCACCTGCTGTCCCCTACCTGCAGCTCTGACAGTAGGTGATCGGTCCCACCAGGCTCCATCTGCTGCTACAAGAGGGCTTAAAGAGCAACCCTCTAGGACACAAAGCAACGCCTTTCTCTCTCCTCATCACAGATGTCTCCATCTGTCTCCTTCTAGGTTTCCTCAACCTCGTCGTCTGCCTGCATCCCTCTGTCCTACTGTACACTAGCTCATTACACTCTTTAGGTGCAATATTCAATCCCTCAGAAGGTCAGAATGGATCCAGTCGGCTGCCGGGTAAACCAAACATCACAACCTCTCCTGGGGTTCAGTCAGGACTCACTTCAGAACGTTATCAGTTACTAATCAGTGTCACGGAGCTGGAAAGTGTAATGGCCGAGCGGAGACATTCATGTAGGTTTTAAGGTGAGGCCTGGCAATTTAGTACCTTAAAATATATTTTACACATAAAATGTATGTCATACTGCAGGTTGTTATTTTGGAATAGTTTTATAATCTTTCCTGCATGTACATTGACTTATAAAAGGTATCTTAGCTACACAAATATCAAACACATAAATGTTTCTCCTCCTATGCAAAGCAATACTGCAAAAGAAAGGCCTTGTGGTATACGTAGTGTATTAAGTGCATTCAACAACCATGTGTCGTTAGCAATTACTGTCACAGTTGGAGACGGAATTTCACCTGAAAGGGCAACGCATACTGGGAAATTCTATTTTAGGAGTGGCTAAATACATTACAAAACCTGCTACGCTAACCCTGCTCAAACCCCATTGGACTCCATTGACTCAGGAACACACACTGCTAAGCTAACACAACTCAAACCCCATTGGACTCTATTGACTCAGGAACACACACTGCTAAGCTAACACAACTCAAACCCCATTGGACTCTATTGACTCAGGAACACACACTGCTAAGCTAACACAACTCAAACCCCATTGGACTCAGGAACACACACTGCTAAGCTAACACAACTCAAACCCCATTGGACTCGGAAACACACTGACCATTGTCCTTATTACTGCCGTCCTCGATGGTCATCTGTTCGGCCAGTTCAGACAGAGACTCGTCAATGGTGTGACTGGAACGCAGGGTCAGGGACAGACGTCGTTTCAGCCTCTTCATCTTCTCCATCAAACTCCTCGGGCAGCCTGGGCCAGCAAAACAGGGGCGAAAGGTCAACATTTCTATTCTACACAATAAGATGAACATCCAGCGCTGGCATGTTTGATTCCTGGCATGTTAAAAACATGGACCCAAAAGGTGCTATCCGCTTACAATCTTCAACAAGTACAGCCGGAAAATAAATGATCTCCGTCTGGTTCCTCCATAGGTTTCTTTCTAAGTTTGTATGCTAGAAGGGAGTTTTTTTCTAGCCACTGTGCATTTACTCTTCTTGCTTGCTATTCAGGGATTTAAGATGGGTATCTGTAAAAGCACTTTGGGAAAACTGCAGATGTAATGAGGACTTTTTAAAATTAAATTTGATTGATTGAGATGTGTACAGCTGGACACAGACATTTGCGCTACATTTTATTCAGTCTCATGGCCTGGTATTGTACTGATTGAACACACCTGCAGAATGAATAGTGTAATCCTTAATCTTTAAGCGTGTGGGTAAAAACAGCTCACGTGTGTGTGTGTGTGTTTTTAGAGCACAGCAGCCCAGAGGGAGACATGAACATCCTCATCTAAAATAACACCGTCCATAAATAAACCAAGT
>JACXGK010005772.1:0-31560 GCA_016801125.1 Novumbra hubbsi
CAGGGCAAGACTATTTGTGAGGCCTCTAGCCCTCTTCATGCCATTGTGGGCTCCCCAGTCAGAGCAGCTGCATTCAGTTGACTCTGATTGGGGAGCCTACTTAGGTTCATTTTCCAGCCACACCCGGGGTGGTTTATTGTTTGTGCTTATCTCAACAGTTCACGGTTTGTCCTTTGTTTAACTCCTATTTCATGTAGATACGCTACACGTTATTTGTATATTGTTTTATGTTTGTTTTAACCTTTCATTTGACGTTTACAGTTCGTGTAGTTTGTTTTGTGGGATTAAATACACCTTTTCTTTATACAAAATGTCCGCTTTTGGTTCCACCCCACTACAACACCGTGACAGAGACAGCTATATTAGCAGAGGCTGGTTAAAGATAGCTGAGAAAAACAAACCGTAAAGTCCAAGGGGGGCTTGATCCAGGATCAAAATATCATATTTGCATTGTATTCCCACAATACCACAGGATCTGTTGAATTTAGTGTTTATTATTCTACCAATTTAACTACAGTCACCAATAGATTGTATCAAAAATATAATGTGGGTAACTGAACTTTGATTAATGGAACTGAAGTGTATTCCTGTTAATGCCAAACATGCCTTGCAGTCCTATGTGCTTGATTTCAGGGGCCTCTGTAGTAATTTGTTGTTAATATAGAACTTAAAGGGCAACTACATGTTTCTTCGGGATTGAACATTAGTTTCCCTGGAAATGGTTGAGAGTGATTTGTCCAGCAAAACACTGACTTAACTGACAGCAACCCCAGTGACTGGTTATATCCATGTGTTTGCAGCTGGTGATTTGCGTTATTATGACATTGTCAAAATGTTTTTTGGCTTCCCAAGCATGAATCACACAGTTCAGCTTCCCACTGCACATATTGTTTGACGATGCAACATATTCATTGGACACAACACATGACCGCAGTGGGGGAATCATGCCCTTTGCTTTTAAAGGGCATCAGCTTTTGTGGGACGATGTTCACAATTCTTCTTTGTGTGCAGATCCCTGGAATGAGAATCTAACAGGGCAATCAGAGTAAAATTGTAACTCGAGTTAATGCTTTTGGATAGTTTCCTTGTTTCCTTGAGCTTGAAGAGGATGATTTGTAATATGCCAATCTATATGCCCTATTGATAAATGCATACATATATGTATTTGCACCATTTTGGCATGCATATATATTTTTGTAAACATATAGGTTAATCCATCAATTTTTTGTCCTGACGTCATATAATTTGGGGATAGATTACATGCCCTTACTTTCTCCATTTTATATTGAGTACGTGGCTTTAAGAGACATTTGAGAGGCTTTGTTCTGTAAGTTTACACAAATACTACCTCTAATTGGTCAAGACAGGTCGAGGGCGGGCACGGTGCCAAATAACTTTGTGTGTGACTTAGAATCTGTGTCTTTTCTTGGGGCTGGTTCATCTTTGTAAACCACCATGTGATCACATTAAACATAGTTTAAAAGAAAGTACCTAGTTTCCTACAGTTGCTTTGGGTAAATTAGATGAAGTTGACTTACCCCGCGGACCTAGAAATGTGTACATCTTTAAGCTCATTACCTTTATGTTTAGTTGTTAGCAGTGTTAGCATTTGTATTCACAATGTGAGTGGATGGTAGCATTGTTTATTATTAGTTGTGTTACTAGGTTCTTGTTCAGGTAAATATCTCATGCTATTATGTCACGCTGTTTCATGCAGACATTGTATATTACATGCACCTAGAGATGTAGTCATTCTTGATCACTTTTTTATGCACTGGATTGTAAAATGTTTTTATTATTTTCTTTCTTCCTTACAGAGCCACAATACCACTCTTGTGAACTGACCGATTGTGTGGCTCCCTTACAAAGCTGTGTTGGTTGGTACAGACCTCGACCTTGACATCATGTAACTAAATTATGAAATGGTCTTTCGATTTATCACAACACAGCTTTAGCAAACACTATCTGACAAAACCCTTACCACAATATGACAGCTACCCTCTGTGTTAGTTATCCAACATCACAGTCCAGGATATGCTCACCTACTCTCACCCAACTTGTTACCAATCTGTTAGTACAAGTACCTCTAAACTGTAGAGGTGCCATTAGTATTCACGATGGCCGCCATCACCTCCATGCTCAAGAAACCATTTGCCTGAAACATAACTACTCTCAAATTATAGACCTATTTCCTGCCTACCATTTAACTCAATGTTTCTCACACTGTCTCTCACAACCAAATGTCTCTCAAAACAGCTTTTCAGGGGCATTTCAGTCTGGTAAATGCACAGTTCAGAGACATTTTATATAAACTTGTTCAGGAAAATGTCTTGCAATACTCTATAGCAGCCTGACAAACAAGAAAAGCAAACAAGGAATGGCCCGAGCGCTAAGTATACTACATCAAAGGTATCCAAATGTAGATTGTGTAGATAAAAACATCTAATTGCCTGTGAAAAGCCATAGATTTCACGGAGCATTGCCTAAATCCACATTAATCGGAAGTGCTTTTGCTCCCTGGATGGGTGGAATTGCAGACAGTAGCTGTATTCCAGTGAGAAAGACATTTTGGTGGGGGTGCATTGTTTCAGCATGTTTCAAGGGGAAATTAAGTTATAAAAAGTTACATGATCCACAGAGACCAGCCAGCCGATGTGAGCTTTTGCGTTACACGCCGTTTGATACGGAAACTATCCTGCTTTCTCTCCAGCTTCCCCAAACTCCCCTCTTTATCTGTTGGGGGCATATCTAGTTTTGCTCTCTCGCCTTCACCTACCCCCACTCACCCATTACCCCAACCAATCTTCATCATTCCTGATGCTCCCCCTGCAAGGTTGACTTCCATAAAAGCAGGATGTGTGCTCCAAATTCCACTCTATTACCCTAATAAAAACACACTCAAACATAATACACTATAGGGAATAGGGTGCCATTTGAGACAAAGACAGGATGTTTCCCGTGGCTTCCGTTCATCACCAGTCGCCACACACTGTGCCCCTCCTATCCTGTAGCACAGAAAGAGCCCCACAGTTCAGACTTGATTATACATTTCAGACGAAAAGGATAAATAAGGAAAAAACGCTTCAGCAATGTCCTTGCACCGAAAACAGAACTCTACTAAATACAACAAAAAGTATTTATGTAAACTGCATTTTTGTGTACAAAGTTGCGTTTTTACACAGTCCGGTAAATTTGATTCAAATTGTCTGTTTTTTTCTCTAAATGCCACAAACAAAGTTAGCAGGCAACAAATAGCAGAGATGTGAACATAACCATTTAATATTCCCAATACATTGGCCACAATAAGAAACAACTTCTGTTTTATTATTCATCATCTACTTTATTGTAATTCTGCTAGTATTCAGAGACCTAGGAAGTACCAGTCGTTATATTTTTGCCTCATGTTCTTTTTGTTCACAATCTAAAAGCAACGCTACAGCAAAGACAAAGATCTTGCAGTGACAATTTGCCCTCAATGTCACGTCTCCACCTAGCAGCGGGTTCATGTAGCCCCCCGGCGTTCGATGTCGCCGGCCTTTCAGGCACCGTCGTTCATGTTTGTCCTGTTTCCCATGTCCTGTGAATGCATCCCTCCCTAATTCCTTCCAGCTGATGCCTATTGACTAGGTATATAAGCCCTCGTGTGTCTTGTCTCTGCATTCGTTATTGTCATCTGTTGCTTGTGTCACGCATTGCGTTGTGCTTACTTGGAGAACCTGTCTCTCGTGAAATGTCTCTCTCATTGCACGTGTTTATTTTACTCGTGTAGAGTACACATTAGTTGCTTTTATCAAGGTGCAAATAAAACCTTGTTTGATTTGGCAAACCTGCATTTTGGTTCCTTCCGTCACTGAGCATCACACTCAATGTGTTCATTAAACGTAACTCATTCACATGACAGTCCTCCATAGCTTTTTTTGCTATCATGTTGAACTATATTGAACTGGACCTGTTTTTACATGGAACAGACTAGAGTTGACACTTTCTAGACTTTCTAAGTTATTTAGCTATACGTATTTGTACTTTAATATAGATAAAACACATTAATGATACAGGATAAATAAATGAATGTACAGCCAGCTGTAAGAGAATACATATAGTCCCAGCCACCATGTAAAGCGATCTCAAACCCTGACTCCCTCAGAACTTTTATATTTATACATCAAAAAGAATAGCAAAAGGGTGGGGGGGGGGTTGAGGGAAGGTTATGCAGGTGTTCTGTGTGCTTCATCTTTGTCACTGTAGCAGGTGGAGCCAGGGTACAGAATGCTGAAACACAATTGCATGGGGAGAGCAAGTGAGATGAAGAGAGAGAAAACATTGAGAGAGGGAGGGGGAGTGGGTTTGGTGAGAAAGAGAACGTGTGAAAGAGAGGGTGTAAAACGAGTGTGTGCAATTCCATTGAAGGTATTCATCTACGATGAAAGATTCATAAAACACAAAATACCATTGTTTTTAAAATATTAATATTCTCCTTGTTGTTGTTTTCTACTGATAGGTGTTCATTGTCTTTTGTAGTGGGGAGGATGAGAGGCTGGCAGGCCGTGTTGAGAAATCTGTTATTCTTGCCCTGGTTTATTGTACTTTGTACCAAGCTGTCAGTTTGAACAAAAGAAAAAAACAACATCATGGATTCCATGTATCGACAGTACAACAAATAATTGTACAATTTTAGCAACGTACAACAAATATTAGCACTATTTACATCCATATTTAAATTCAACTTGTTAAATGCATATGGCTTTCCTTGTTCTGTGATAAATAAATTAATATTCCCCTCTTCTTGATTAGATATGGTCATATGTACATAGATATGATTCACATTGTATTTAATTGTAACAAATGATCCAGGAGCTAACTGAGAATTAGTCTCACGTGGCCATACCGCTCATCACTTCTCCTTGGAAGTCTGGAAAGTATTGTATTTCATATTTCAAAAACAGTTTGAATTTAACCCTGGGATGTTACATTTTAATAAACCTCAACACACATTTATTTATGACAAAATTTGTTTGCTTCAACTTTGTTTTCAAAGTAGATAGGAAATAATCTCATCTAAGAGTAGCAATGGCTATGTCAGCACTGGTAATGGAGGTGCACTTGTAGTTACGTTGGACCATGTCAAGACCTTGAGTCCTACACACAGGCACATAGACGGAACACGCTCGCATTCCTTATCCAGTACCATGGACGACAGGTTGTTAAAGAAGAGACCATACGTGTTGAACAGTACCAGCTGCAGGTGGGTGAAACTGTTACAGCTCTTTGATGAGGTTTCACAACCATTATCACCTAAACATGACTGCTGTGACAACTCTGCTACCTCATGCAACAGCAGAGTTGTACGTGATGGCAAATCCTCATGGAAAAGATTCACGGGCAAGAATTACAACAAAGATATAGACAGGAAAGTATGAAGCATAAACGGTCCTTGAGAGAGTAATTACGTGGCCTTGTGATGACACAGACTTGTGTTCATGAGAGTATCTCTGTTTAATGCACATCAACCCATGAGAAAACCATGACAACATTTTTGATAACATTGTATATAAAATGTCCTTACACTTCTGCCTATTACTAGTATTAGTCAAACAACAACCCTGCTATCAAATGTAATAGTTTGGGGGGGGGGGGTTAATTTAAGTGCATTCCATTTATTATTATGTCTTAGACTACTTATAAATTATGCCAGATTTTAAAACGTACTGATCACTGGATACTTTTTTATTCAGACTTTGCCCATGTCTCTGTGCCAACACAGATGTGGGCTATTACATGGACATGGAGACTTGGGAAAAGGATGAGTTGTAGCAAGATGGAAACGTTCCAGCCTATTGTGTTCCTAAGTAATTTGTCAGACAACAACAATCAGAATAAAACAGTAAATAAAAGTAAATAAACAAGTAGCAACCATTTCAAATCTCCCTTTCATAGCCAAGATCATTGAGAAGGTTGTCTTCAATCAACTCAGCAACTTTATGAACTCAAATGGTCTCCTAGACAAATTTCAGTCAGGCTTCCGACCTCACCACAGTACTGAAACGGTTCTGAATAAAGTTCTGAATGATATACGGCTGAATACCGATTCAATAACAGTCCTTGATCTCAGTGCTGCATTTGATACTGTAGACCACAGAACTCTTGTCGACAGGTTGGAAAATTGGGTAGGACTGTCCGGGACAGTCCTTAATTGGTTTAGGTCTTATTTGGATGGTCGAAGTCACTTTGTCACTATTAGCAATCACATATATCTGATAGGGTGGCTATGACATGCGTAATCTCCAGGGATCAGTTCACGGAACACTTCTCTTCAATCTCTATATGCTACCTCTGGGCCAAATTCTACAGAACAACAACATCAACTACCATAGCTACACAGATGATACTCAAATAAACATGGTTCTCGAACCGTCGGACTATAGCTCAATAGACGCATTGTGTCACTGCATAGAACAAGTAAATACCTGGATGAACCAACATTTTCTACAATTAAACCAAGATAAAACTGAGATTATTGTATTTGGCAACACAGACAACCGAACAAGTATTACTAAAGAGCTAGATTCTTGGGCCCTAAAGACCAGAGACCAAGTGCGTAATCTTGGTGTTCTAATAGACTCTGACCTCACATTCTCCACTCAAATCAAAACGGTCACCAAAACAGCATTCTATCATCTTAAAAATATAGCTAGAATCAAGGGCATGCTGTCCCGCAAAGACCAAGAAAAGCTTATCCATGCTTTTATCTCTAGTAGAGTTGACTACTGTAATGGGCTCTTAACTGGACTTGGCTCATTTAAAATGAGCCAAGTCAACACATTACTCAGATTCTTAAATCTTTGCATTGGCTTCCAGTTAGTTATAGAATAGATTTTAAGGTGATGCTTTTAGTCTACAAATCACTGAATGGTTTAGGGCCTGAATACTTATCTGATATGTTTGAAGAAAATCAACCAAGCAGGCCTCTAAGATCTATGAATTCAGGCCAGCTAGTAGAGCCCAGAGTCCAAACTAAACATGGCAAAGCGGCATTTAGTAGCTATGCGGCACACAACTGGAACAAGCTTCCAGAAGATCTTAGACATGCCCTAAACCTATCCATTTTCAAGTCTGGTTTAAAAACACTCATGTTTTCACATGCCTGTGACTGAGGGGTTGACCTCACAATGTGCCCTATAGCTTTAATAGATACTTTAAAAGCAACATGGAATCCCTATACCAGACCTTTTAATTTTCCTTACTTTTTTAAAATCCTTCTTAATTTTTCTTTAAACTTTTATCTCTATTGATCCATGTCTGTTTTAATCACAATTGTTAAAATTGTATTTTTCTTTTAATGTCCTGTAAAGTGCATTTGAATTGCCTTTATGTATGATTTGTGCTATATAAATAAACTTGATTGATTGAAAGTAAAAAAGAACAGAACAGTCAAAATGAACACACAGATACAACAAAGTAATAGTATAAACCTAAACACCAAACATAATTTTTTTTTTATTACTACTTTCAAGACAATTTTCCCTTATTTCTTACAATCGCTCACAAACTGTGTCATTTATTGTTATGTCAACCTTTGTACATCTGTCTGCATGCCAAATGAGCCAATAGTTTGTTGTCAATGTGTTTCAGGTTGTGATTGTTGATCCACCATGCTAGTTCTTTATATTCTAATATGTGACACGGTTTTCTTTAGTTTTGGAAGGTGTCAACACAAACGCTTTCTAAACAGTAACACTTAGGATTGATTACTTGGGATTGTATGTTTTTTGAGTCTGACTTCAGCTCAATCTTTTTCAAATCACTGCCTGAGGTTTGTCTGCTCTCCAAAGGTTTTGCTGATTTTGTGAACAATGTCAAACAGGTTATTGGCCCCTTGATGTTGGAACATTTTGCAAGGCACACATAGTGTCTCTTCAAGTGCTGGTTTTTGAGACAACCCCTGGAATTTGCTGTGCAGTTCTACAAGAGTCTATAGAGCATTGTAATGGTAGATCAAACAGTTTCAATTGCATCTGAGCTGTATTTTGTTCTTCCTGTAGCATCCGGCTCTTTCCATTACTCTTATGAACTGAATATACAAAGTTCCTTTCCACACTTTCAGGAGGTCTACTCAACAACTCCAACAACTGTGTTTTGTGTTTATTTAAGACAATGGCTTCAGTTTTAGCTTTATTATCACTATGAAAAAACGATTAAGTTGTTTGCTTGTTTTTTGCTCCTGTTGACTCCTGTTGTTTTCTGTCTGTGGAAGGCCGAATGACTCCACTATGTTGGTGCCGAACAACTGTGTCATCATTTATGACATAGGTGTTAACTATGGCAAACACCAAACCGTATGTGTCATTATTTTCCTATGTGTAATCATTGGACATGTTGGAGAGGAACTATGGGTCCATTATTGTAGCAAAACTATTCAGAAATGCGTCCCACGATCCAAAAATGTGTACCACTATCCACAAATGTGTACCACCATCCACAAATGTGTACCACTATCCACAAATGTGTACCACTATCCACAAATGTGTACCACTATCCATAAACTTGTACCACTATCCACAAACGTGTATCACAATCCACAAATATATACACCATCCACAAATGTGTACCACTATCCATAAACTTGTACCACTACCCACAAACATGTACCACTATCCACAAATATATACACCATCCACAAATGTGTACCACCATCCACAAATGTGTACCACCATCCACAAAACCGTACACAAAATGTGTACATAAATCTGTAAACGTGTAGACAAATCTGTAAATGCATACATAAGTCTGTACATGTGTAGACAAAAGCATGCCCTCTCAATTGGCTATCTTTTTACACGTGACTTCTGCTAAATTTGTCTGTGTGATGATCTGCAAATGTGTGTGACAATTTGCAAACGCGGGTGGAGATTTGTCTGCCTCAATAGCTATACACTATAGATCACAGAGGGCATTATATTTATATTATCATGCACTTTCACAAATACATTGTCAGTTTCAATATATGTCATTGTTATTACACATTTAGGAATTGTGTTACACAATTTACACATTTGCAGATAGTGGTAAGCAATAGTTCTACAATAATGTCCCCATGGGAAACAGTTTTATTAGAGTACTCTAGTACAATGCTTTGCACTACACTGGTAATTAGATGCTACTACGAACACACTTAAACACAGTGATATTGGTATTGCTTGTCTTGACAAATCTTTAAATCCAGGTGAAAGCCTTTGAGCTTAGGGAGCAGCCAAGCAATTAATGATTCAGATCCCTTTATGTAGACTGGCACCAAGCAGCCTGACACCCCTTTCAGTCGGTTTAGTTAATCACAGACTAATGAATCAATTGCTAATGAGTCAATTAGCTCATTGACAAAGGAAAATGTGTCTGCATCCAAATTTGCATCGTTTTCCCTATGTAGTGCACACCTTTTGACTGTGGCTGCCAGAAGAAATGCGGTGTGTGTATATAGACTGCATTGCCATTTTTGACATTCATTGAGGCAACACCATTACCCAACATTTACTCTGAAACACCTTGGCTTCTTGGTGATGTTATGGCTCCACTTTTAAGGCTCTTGACTCTCTTTATTATTGACCTCCGCTGTTGCAGTTACAGTCAGCACATCTTCAATAAGTTAGAGTGTATTGAGCATTTCATTCATGCAATAGATATCAAGCCTGTAGTTTCTTTGGCCTTTGCACTTGGTCTACAATGTACAGCAGTCTACACACCTTACTTTATTGTAAAAGAAAAAAAAAATTGCCTAGGTCCGAGCACCCACCTGGTTCTATTACACACACATTAATACAACTGTAATGACTGAATTAGCTAATCACCATTTGATTCCGCCCACTAAACATTGTACAGACAGGTAATAGGTAGCCAAAGAAACACCACAATTTACAATAGAACAAACTGTGCACACTATGCCTACTTACATCTATTTGAAATAATAGAGTTTTGATGGTTGGGGAATCCTGTGCCTTTTGGGGGATCTATGTATGCCCTATCAATATTTAGCATTTCCATACATAGATGAGATACTTTTTTATGTATTATTTTCCTTTTGCTTCTTGGTGATGTAATATCTTAGGTGTCAGGGATCATTAATGACTTCGGGTTCAGTTTTTTACTCTATTAACACTATGGACCCCCTTCTTGTACAGAGATAATCTTATCCCAGGGCTCCAAACTATGCAGTAAAATATATAATATATAAGGGTCAATTGAAGTGGGGTATGTAATGAACGTGGTTCATTAGGGTAAAGATAAAAATATCAATAGAAACAATAAAAAGGGCATAATATAAGAAATAAATACAATTGCAGGTAGCATAGCAATGGAAAGAATTTATAAGTATAAGTATAGATTACTCAAAAGTATGTGATACTATGTGATGATCAGGGCAAATAGTAAATTGTTTATATAGTTTTGTCATTACCTCTTTTCTACACTATTCAGAATTGCTGCTAGTTTACATTGTTACATATATATATACATATATTCCTTATATTTTACTTAATGCTACTGCGTAGATGTCTTGTGCCATTTTATTTGACAATAAAAAAGATGGCATAGCATTTATAATGCAAATTCTGCAAAACATAGGTTTCAAAACATTGGCACCACTAACATATATCTAAAATAAAACCAACAAGTGTGGCATCTGTTAGGAAGAGTTATGCCTTTTTAGCAGTCCACAAATGCAAACCTAAGCCTATTAATGTGCTTGAAATGTGCTGCATGGAGGAGTAGTCCAAAATGTATCCAAAAGTGTGTGCCAGCCTTGTGTGACTGTCCAGGAGGAGGAATAATGTTGTTATCCACCCCAGTGTAGTCTTCACTTAATATTTACTGTAGGGTTGCCAATACATTTGAAAGCAACATTTTGCACAAAAAAGTGTACCATTCAATAAAATGTTTTCATATTGAGAAATATTATTATGTACTACATTTTAGTAGGAAATCATTTAAACAGCAAACTTAGACTAATGATAATTCTAAACATAGGTTATGAATATGTAATTGCATTTATATCACAAGAATCCTTATTGGTTATTAGTACAATGTTTGAGTATTGTTTCTGCGCAACGGCAGGTGGGAGGTGATCTCTAATAATTTGGCTGCTCCAAATGATGCTTATCAGCAGGTGTTATTGTCTTGAATTAGGATTAGAGTAATGTGAGAAACAATTGGCTGAAAAGCCTCAGTCTTTCCAAAAGCCTTGCTTTTAGGGTGCAGCATTACTCTCTTCTCATCATCCTCTGTTCTTCCTTTTATCCTCACCCTGATAAAGCCTTATTAGGGGCGGGTATGCCTTGTCAGAGGGTGGCAGCAGAGTTGCGTTCGGGCTAGCAGCTGGGCTGCATTTAAGGGCCCTGTTTTTCAGGTGGTTCCCCTGGGGTGTTGTCCCAAGGCTGATGCAGGAGGGGGCACGTTCATGCAATGCTCCCTGCAATTATCCACTAGCACCTCAGAGCCACCACCACTTCCTGCCCTAAGGCTGGGTTGGCACACAGAGACGGAGGCACACACATCCTCTGCCACACAGGTGAAAACACTCATCGAGACACACAAATACACCCCTTTGTGCTATATTAGAATGTGGTATTTGTCATAAAGGACCGTAATTGCCTGTCATTATCTTGTACACCATTCTCAGTTTAAGGGAGGGAAGGATGACATATAAGTGCTCTTAGAAGATAGGATGCTGGCGTCAATGGAATGTATCTACAATACAGTAAAACTCCAGAAGTTAAACATCCCCCAAAAGAGTATGTTTCAAATAAAAAAGATATCTAACTAGTTCATGGATTTTATTATTGTCTATATCAGGTCTCTCCAACCCTGCTCCTGGGGAGCTACTGTCCATGGGGTTTTCGGTCCAACCCTAGTCACGGGTGCTCGATACTGTTACGATCTGTTTAACACTCACTGCAACAATGTTATAACCTATTCATGGCAACCTCCACTGGACTCGTTTTAAAAAATGTCTGTAGCCTACTAAATGGAAAACAATTTCAGTAGTGGCTCAATGGGTAGCGCACAGATTTCCCTGCTGAGCTGGGAGTGTACAAATCCTGATTATCTTTTGGGGATTTTTTTCAGACTGAAACCACTATTGGTTGTGGTTAAATTATTCCTTTAATTTCAACTCATGACTCTGCATTCATCATCCAAAACATCATAATGAATGCTTTCTTGAAAAACCTATAGGAAATAATGATGGCTGTTCTGGACTTTTCGACACATTGTATCGGAACAATGTCTCAAGTAGTAACGGGCTGCTCGATACTGTTGCAATCTTTTTGACACCGCTTTGACCTTTTCTGACACTCACTTTATCCTAACAATGTTCCCAAACATTTCTGGTCACATGATGGCAGTGTTGAAACAATGTGATGTGATACTTAACCAAACCAGCATCAATTGAACAGGATAAATTGTGTCCATTTGTTGCAAAAGATAAATTGTTTGAAGTTTAACCCTCCTAGCCCTATCATGGCGATACATTTCTATTCATAACTCCGGATTGCCTAAAGATAGAAGCCTACGGTTTTTTCCCGTTGTAGAGGACAGTTGTCCGAAAAGAATAACGTGTCGAATGTCTATTTTCGTAAAGAGAAAGTCTTCCAAATCTCGACTACAACAACACGAAAAAAAACAACAACAAAGAAATCGCACGTGTTGCATTTCGATTCATATCTCCGGAAATATTAAAGATAGAAGCCTACGGTTCTTTATAAGTTGTAGGGGGGAATCATATGCAACGAATAACATGTCGTTTATGTATTTCTGCAAAGTAGAAGCCTTCCATATCTGGACTGAAACCTCTTAGAGGCAGTTCTGGGTCGAAAAGCGCACCTGTTACATTTCTATTTATATCTCCGGAATTATTTATTATGGAAACCCACGATTTTTTCCATGATGTAGGGGACATTCAGCTGCAAAGAATGACATGTCGTTTGTGTATTTCTGTAAAGTAGAAACCTTCCAAATCTCGACCACAAAAACACTGTTTTTCATGATGGCAAAGAAAAAACTATTCCTTTCTTCAGGGGTTAATCTGATCTGATCTGAATTTGAATCTGTTTAGATTTTTGGATTAAATGATCCATCACACTGATACAGGGATCCTAAATTGTCAATTTTGGTTGATATTTTAAAATTTTCGGAAGCAATAATGCAGAATACTTGTATATTATGTTACATGTTCCAAAAATATTTTTTTTGGTGTGGTTTTGAACCCCTGGTGATGTCCATATGTGACATAATCAGCCTTACCTATTGGAGAATACTTTGGCCTTCTCAATAAAAGCAACTACATGTCAACATACGTTTTTTGTATTCTCTTCACATATTGTTACTAATCAACTCATTAAGTCTTCTCAAACAATGTTAACTATTCATCCTTCTTTCAGTTATCGGGTTTCAGAGTCCAAAATGTAATGGACATCATTCTAAAACAAAGGATAACCTCCTGAGAGGTCAAAAGTCAAGGTTCTGACAGGCAGATTTTGGGTTCCCAAATGACCCAGAGGGCTTTGAGGGTTAAGACTCTTGGGACTGGGCTCGCAGTCAGGGCATGCCACCTAGAGAGGCCTCTAGCCCTCTCTATGCCGCTGTGGGCTTCCCAGTCAGAGCAGCTGTGTTCAGTTGACTCTGATTGGGGAGCCTACTTAGGCTAGGCTACAGCCACACGTTAGAGGTGGTTGATTGTTTGTTCTGTTCGTCTCAACAACGTTCACGGTTTGTCTTGTTTATTCCCAATTCATGTGGATACGCTACACCTTTCGTTTGTAAGTTCGCTGTTGTGTTCATGTATAGTTATTGTCCCGTTTTTATGCTGTTTACTCCAGCACCTTTTGTTTTGTTAGCTGTGTAGTTCGTGTTACGTGTTTTGTGGAAATAAATCACCCTTTACTGTTTGGGGGGGCCCCTGGGAAGTAGCTAAGATCCCGGTCCTAATATTCAACCCCTGAATCGTCAGAGGAGAGCGAGTCAGATCCCCAGTCCCCCAACCAGGTATGCTCTACTCTCCCCCCAACGCAACCGTGATAGAATCAACCAACACATGGAACCAGCGACATTCGATGAGGACTGGGATCTTCCATATGATGATCCAGGCTGGGGTGTCAGCAGGGGGTGGAGAAGTTCAGCTTTAACCCAGGATCCATGGGTTTCCTCGGCACCCAGCTCAGCTACTTCCCAGGGGCCCCCCCGAACAATTTTTGGGGACGGGCTAGTGGGGTCCCCATGGGATGATTGGCTCATCAGTCTCAGTATCTGTCCCTGTTTGTGCTGACCGCGGGCTCCCGCCTGTCTCCCTGGGAAGGGAGCAGGCTAGCCAGGCATCCCGGTTTGGGACCTGGTAAACAGGCAGCCCGTAGGAAAGCGCCTGCCCGTCGCACCACCGGTTCCCCCGGGCCCTGGGAAGCGAACAGCTGTCGCTCCAGGGTCCGCTAGGATTAACACCGGTGCCAGAGCACCTGCCCTACGTTCGTTCCACGTCCCAGCACCTGCGTCATGTCCTGCCCTCGTCCCAGCACATGCTCCACGACCGGTCCACGTCACAGCATCTGCTTCACGTCTGATCCTGGTCCCAGCACATGCTCCACGACCGGCCCACGTCCCAGCATCTGCTTCACGTCTGATCCTCGTCTCGGCACCTGCTCCACGACCGGTCCACGTCCCAGCACCTGCCCCAAGTCAGACCGTTGTCGTGCTGTTGCCTGCTCCCAGAGCTAGTCCTCCATTGCCTGCTCCCAGGGCCAGTTCTCCGTGTCCTGCCCCCAGGGCCAGTCCTCCGTGTCCTGCCCCCAGGGCCAGCTTCCCGTGTCCTGCCCCCGGGGCCAGTCGGCCGTGCTCAGCTGAGACGCCGCCCCTGCCGTGCCCAGCTGAGACGCCGCCGCTGAGTCGCCCCTAACGTGCCCGGCTGTGACGCCGCCCCTGACGTGCCCAGCTGAGACGTCGCCCCTGCCGTGCCCAGCTGAGACGCCGCCCCTGCCGTGCCCAGCTGAGACGCCGCCCCTGCCGTGCCCAGCTGAGACGCCGCCCCTGCCGTGCCCAGCTGAGACGCCGCCCCTGCCGTGCCCAGCTGAGACGCCGCCGTTGCCGTGCCCAGCTGAGACGCTACTGCCCACTGCGGATCCGCCGCCGCTGCCTCCCCGGACGAGCCGCCGCCGCTCCCTGCGGAGCCGCCGCCGTTGCCCACCCTCCCCCCTTTGTTTGACTCTTGCAGCCTGGAAGCCGCGCTTTGGGGGGGGGCTGTGTCATGTCTTGGCTGGGAGCCCCTAGCCTCCTCTATGCTGTGGGCTTCCCAGTCAGAGCAGCTGTGTTCAGTTGACTCTGATTGGGGAGCCTACTTAGGCTAGGCCACAGCCACACGTTAGAGGTGGTTGATTGTTTGTTCTGTTTGTTTATTCAACGTTCACGGTTTGTCCTTTGTTTTATTCCTTATTCAGTGAATACGCTACACGTTCTTTGTGCATCGTTTTATGTTTGTTAGCACCTTTCATTTCCGTTGACAGTTTGTGTAGTTTGTTTTGTGTTTTAAGGATTAAATCCACTTTACTTTCATAATGTCGGCTTTTGGTTCCGCCGCACACCACAACCGTGATAGAAATGCTTTTGGTACATTTTTAATTTAAAAGTCAAGTAAGGTGATGTAGCTACTTGATTGCCCTTTTCAAACTGTAGGAATACTTATAGTTTGTGTTGTAATTTGTTAATGTTACTGATACTTTTCAAAGTCATGAGGCCATTTGAAGGTCATTCATCACTTTCACAGTGTCAGTGCTTTGATGGAGTCTGGCACCAGACTGGCGCATCTCACAAATGTTTTTTTGTCTTCATAAAGGCATTAAGTTGTTGAAAATTAGATCTTTCTAAGATTTGAGAGGAACAGGAGGTTCGATATTGGCCTATAATTCTTTATTATATTTGGTTCCAAATGATATGTTTTCAGTACAGGCTTTTTTTCTGCAATTTGTAATGAGTTTGGTATCCTTGCAGAGGACAGGGAGACATTTATAATGTTCAACCTTGGATGACCTATCACTGGGAGTAGCTTCTTAAGTTGCTTGGTTGGAATTGGTTCTAGTTAACAATTTGTCGGTTTAGAACTTGTTAATGATTTTGTAAACATGTCAACAAATACAGGATCAGAAAATTCCCATTGCTACCAGGTCAGGGGTGTTCTGTGCATTCTTAGGGTGGGTAAAAGTTCAAGACATCCACCATCATTCCCGTCCCAAAGAAACCAAGGATCACAAGACTAAATTACTACAGACTCATTGTCATGACCTCTGTGGTAATGAAGTCATTTGAGCGCATTGTACTGTCCCATCTCAAAGCCATCACCCTCTTCTGGACCCCCTGCAGTTTGCCAACAGAGCTAACAGGTCGGTAGACGATGCAGTCAATGCAGTAAACATGGCCTTCCACTTCATCCTCCAGCATCTGGACTCCTTTGGAATGTCAGGATCCTGTTTGTGGGCTTCAGCTCTGCTTTCAATACCATTATTCCAGCTCTGATGCAGGACAAACTCTCCCAGTTGCACGTGCCAGAATCTACCTGCAGGTGGATCACAGACTTCCTGTCTGACAGAAGGCAGCGCGTGAAACTGGGGAAACTCTAACTCCCGGTCCATCAGCACCGGATCCCTTCAAGGCTGTGTCCTTTCCCATTTTTTTTTATCTAATACCACTTATTGTCTTTCTTGTCATGCAACATAGCACCAAAGCAAATTCCTTGTATGGGTAAACCTACTTGGTACTATTCCGGGGGTTTGAAGACTAGGCCTACAGGAGAAATCAGTTTTATAGAGATGATCTTTCCATCAAAAAAGATCATGAATTCATTACTGCTGAAATGAAGACCCACTTCATTTGTTTATGTTGCTTATTCGTTAACTTTGAAACTGTATCACTGAGTGTTGGATTGTTTTTTCTATTGTACTGTACTGTCTATCCAAGCTAATCTAAATACTACTCTAAAAACTTGCTGGAGGCTTGCTTATGTGCTCTAGTATTGTCCGTGTACCTTCCCCCAACATCCCCCCCTTTTTGGGATGCGCGGGGGATATGATCACTAGTGTAACCAAGAGGGGAGGCCTCCTTTAGGGCAATACATTTTGCCAGGTTTCACACAAGCTGATAACATCAAGTTTATGATCAGTGATTAATTAATTGACTGCAATGCCCTTAGAAGCAAGGCATCTTAAATTAAGGAGTCCCATTTTAAGATAGAATACAATCATTCTCATTCATGACCGAGGTGGAGGAAAGCGTTATCTTAATAAGGTTGCTATTGTTTGCAGTACCTTGTTTTACTTTTCTCATTCTGGAACACGTCACAGTCTCAATAGGCAAAATTAGGCTAACTGCTCTGGCTATGCTATCAACAGACTCCACTATGCTAACAGCCTGCAGCCTGACCTGCACCCTATCTCATGGTGAGGCTATAGGAGTGAGATTCCGGTCACTAATCCTGGATGAAAGAAGAGGACCACTCTAGCTAAGATGTAGTCCATCACTCTATTTCTGTGAGAGTACCAAAAAGAAAGCCAGTTATCTAAAAACTCTACGTCCTGCGACGGGCACAACAACATTTTCAGACAGCAATTGAGTTGCGCGAGTCACTACCCCTAGCTGGGAAGGGGCCAGAGACAATTATTTCGATGCTGACACGTCTTTCTAGCTAATTTACACGCTGATGCTTTTTTCTGCTTCGTATCCTCTGACTGTTTTATCCTAACGTTGTTGGTGCCAACGAGAATCACAATATCTCTACTCTCTATACTTGCCAGTTTTAGACTTCGCTAGCACCAACCCCAGATATGCGGCTACCTCGGTGGCTCTGCCCACCAGTAAACAGTGTACGATCGCTGGCTGATTCTTTAGTGTAATGCTGCCTCTAATGGATTCGCCGATGACTGGGGTTTTTCCAGTCCACAGGTAGAAAATGCCTGCCAATTGTTCCCCTAGGAATGCGGCTTTGACTCCGACTCCAGTTGTGAAAACCTGTTGATAGTCACTGTCAGCTCTAGCAGCAACCCAGGTTAGACTAGTTGGCTGCTTTTCTTCCCAGTGACTAAGAGAAAGTAATTGCCTGGCTGCAGGGGCTGTGCCGGGGAACTAACAACACTATGGTTTTTTCATGGTGGCACATATGCTGTTATACCCGTTTCTACACTAACATCATCCTTGCCCGACATTTGCGTCTGAAGCCGAGCCACTAACTCTGCTATCTTAACCTGAAGACGATAGTTCTCCTCCATGTTTAACTTACAACAGCTACAGTCAGAAGGCATGATGGTTCTTAGATTCAGGTGTTCAGGTGCGAGTAGCTCGTTCTCGTGGCAGTTTCTATTTAAGCCTTGTCATTCACATCTTGTCTACATGAAGTATTGTTTGTATGATTGCTACTCTACTGTTTGTTCAGTATTTTTTCTTTGTCATAGATAAGTGTGAAAGTCTCTTCTGGTATCCTGACCCGTGCCTACCTGACCACCTCTCTGGATTGCCCCATTCTATAATTCCATCTCTTGTCTACCATGATACTGCCCTTCAACTTCGTGCCAGCCTGTCTTTTGATATATTGGTGTACCTTCCAATTAAACTTTCTGCAATCATTACATCATGTCATCAAGTATCCCAGGTCAAATGTACAGTAGGGCACTTTAAAGGTTAGCAATATTTTATAACAAATATCTTATAGACTCTTAAAAGCATTAACTATCATACTATCTTTTAGTACTTCTCTTCATTAACTTTTTTTAGTGATCTGAGCCAGTGTTTACCTGGAATATTAGGAGTAGTGTTTCTAAGGATTTTCTGTGATTATGGCTGACCATTTAGATGGCTGGAGGACCTTCCATGTCTGGAGTCGATCCCTCCCAGAACCAGGTTAAGGAATAGAGTATGAAACGGAACAATTATAAATTCAGTATTTTTTTGCAGGGACAATGGTGGTAATGCACATTTTTTAATATGCCTCCCTCTGCATGTAATTTCCAGCCTAACACAGCTCCTGCATTCTTCCATTGGAACTCCTGATACAGAGGAGATTGCATGGACTAGACAGAGGGGCCCCAGATGGACACTAACAAAACAGTCTATGTCAGAATAAAGTCCCCTGTAATAAGGATGAGCAGCCTATGGATATTAATGATGTGCACAACAATCAATCAACATTTCCCAGAATGACCACAATCTGGCGAAGCCAGTCCCGAGCACAGGCAGCCACGAGCCAGACAGTCCCGAGCCTAGGCAGCCACGCAGGCACGAGCCAGACAGTCCCGAGCACAGGCAGCCACGAGCCAGACAGTCCCGAGCACAGGCAGCCAAGAGCCAGACAGTCCCGAGCACAGGCAGCCACGAGCCAGACAGTCCCGAGCACAGGCAGCCACGCAGCCACGAGCCAGACAGTCCCGAGCCAGACAGCAATGTCCTACAGCCATATATCATTCAACACGAGAAGTGTTGGCAATGTGAGGAAAATAATACTTCTTCAGTACTACATTCCAAAAAGGAGGATGTAGATTTCTTTCCTCGAAATGTAGGGACAGTGTAGAAATACCTAGTCCAACACATTTATGTGTAGCTCACAGCTGTGGAAGGAAAATATTACTGTTTCAAATAGATAAATAAACAGCCTCCATATTGGCATGTTTGTTTGATTGGAAACTGTGTTTCATATTCTTTTGTATTCTCCATGTATGTTACTAAGCACTTACAATTTCTTTCTGTATGGAAAACATATAAAATACTAATACTATTCTTAATAATAATTTATTCTGTAAAGCAATAACATTTTGTGTTCGGGATTAATTGCATAATCTTCTGTAGTTTATCTCAATATCTTTGTAATTTTTTGATTACTTAGCTATTGTTCATGCCAACAAATAGCTACATGAACGCATGTCCTGTATCAACATCAATGAAATTACAGTTCACATCAATAGTTAATGCATTTGTAAATCATTATTAAAGTAACTATTAACCATCATTAATGGTTTGGTTATGTCTTGGTTTATGATTAGTTCATGTTAACTACTGTGTTCATAAATGCTAGTTCATGAACCCTTATTGGTAAGTGTTACCCTTGTTTGTTGTACTATGTCATTGCAGTGATCTTTTTTTTATACTAATGTGGTTCTGCATTATCAAGGTGTTGTAGGATAGAGTGCATGCCCATGTGGATTGCACCATCCATGTTGTCCTCCACCGACAAGGCTAACAAGGATTAACTTCTCCACCAATATTATTCTCAATGCCAGAACAAATACAGTAGAAATAAATAAATAGTTGTTCTTCACAGTCCATTCTACCCAGGGCCTGGGTGAACTAGTCCTGCCTACTTTTTCTTTCTTGAATATTTGCTTGTGTATCTACCTTTTCACGCCCTTTAAATTATTTTATTATAATGAACAATAGAAAATGAATTAATAATCATAATAATTACTATTATTATGTTTTGTTTTGATTGTGTTTAATGTGTCTGCAGCTCAATCAACACCAGAACTTGACAGATTGTCATGCCCTGGCTGCGGGCCCCTGGCCGTTTCAGGGAATGCCGGCTAGAGAGGCCTCTAGCCCTCTCTATGCCATTGTGGGCTCCGCAGTCAGAGCAGCTGCATTCAGTTGACTCTGATTGGGGAGCCTACTTAGGCTAGGCTACAGCCACACTCTGTGTGGTTTATTGTTTGTGTTTGTATGCAACTTCACGGTTTGTCTTTACTTTAATTCAATTTCAGTGAATACGCTACATGTTATTTGTATTTCGTTATGTTTTTAGCTGATACATTCAGCTCCTTTCATTTCTACGTTTGCAGTTTCGTGTAGTTTGTACTTTTCTGTTTATTGGATTAAATTCACTCTTTACTTTCATAAATGTCTGCATTTGGTTCAACTCCACACCACGGCCGTGACACAGATACATCACAATACAATGTCCTCCTTGTCTGCTTTGGTCCTATAATGCACCCAGGCACAACATGGCCTTAGGCTGATATACTACTTAATTATAGAATTCAAGTTCTCCCTCGGCAGCTTGTCAATCACTTTCATCTTCCACCTCTCTGCTGCCAGACAAATCATCTGGGTTCAAATAATATTTAAAATCTTCCAGAAACTGTCAACATTTGCTTCAGTCTGCTTTAACTGCCAGATGGGCGGGGTTTATCCCACAGTTGATGGGTTATGGAATCAGCCGTAATCTGTCCTGCTATAAAGCAAATTGCAATTTGATAATTAATCTTTAATGGTATTAGGGAGGAGGGAGTAGTGGAACAAGGTCCCAAATGGTACCCAGTTCACCGTATAATGGTTAAGTTGTAAGCATTGCATGATGTAGGGAATATGGTGCCGTTAAGGACTTGGCCTGTTACCAAACTGTCTGTTCTTTTCTGTTTCCGGAAGCAACTAGAGTTCAGATTTTAGAATGATGTTAAGGCAGGTGCCCATGTGTCCCCTGTCATCCCACCATGCTTGCTCATCTGGCGTGAACACATCACAACATCCGTCCAAGGAGATTCCAGAATGGCTGAAACTCACAGAACGGGCCTCCAGGGCCAATTTAATTAATAGTCAGTCAAATTAAGCGGTAGAATCTCTGTGGCTGCTATGCCCTTTATGTGGAGTATTTAACCACTACACGGAACCATGGCAGCTGTAATGCGGCTGACACTCTGCTTACTGCTCTGGGTTGAGTTTAGCTGATCAAGAGAGTTATTTTGTTTCACTTCATGCAAATATACTGAATACAATGTATGTATTATACATTGACATTTGCAACTAGACTTTGAGCTGCTGTAAATTAACCCTATACAGTATTTAAGTGTTTTGATACACCCAGTCCTTGGTAAGGACCAGACCAAAGCTCTGTTTTTTGTTTTTTACCACTTCAGCACACAACAAGACATCTCGTATCTGTTGAAGATGCATTCCAGCAGTTCCCCCAAAACAGCTGATTATCAGATTTTTGTGAATTGAAATAAATAGAAATGAGGGACATGCACATAAAAAATACTTTTTTTTCTTGCAAAAGAAGGATGTGATTGGTTGACCAGAAAACAGGCAGAGCTTGCATTGCAAACAGACAAGGTAAAGTATTAGTCCATTTTTAAAAGTATATACTAACACTCGGACTAAACACTTAAACCTCCACCCTAACCTTATCCCTTATAAAACATTTATTACAGTAAGTATTACATTTATTTCTTCTAACTCCTCTTTCAGTGTGGATCTGAAAAAAACATCCTGTAAAAAAATATAATATTGTGTTGATATAATGTGCTGGTCTGTGCCCTATGTCATCGAAATCACTTGCTTTCAATTCAAAACAAAACTTTTAATATATTGCATGAAGTATTATTACTCTTAGATTATGCACATAAAGTAAAGTGTTCAGACCTCTTCACTTTCTTCACATTTTATTTTGTTGAAGATATTTGATAAAACCTGATCAAATGACAATTACAGATATTTTATATACAAAATAGTTTTTTATATGAAATATATAGTATTATTTCAGTCCTTAGAAGAAGAGCATTGCATATATCTCTTCCAGCTTTGAGCATCTTTATTTTTCACATTCTTTTCTTGCATATCATCTCAACCTCTGTCAGATTGGATGGGGAGCATCAATAAACTTTGATCGTTAGGTCTCCCAAACATATGTTTAATGGCTTTGGTGGGACCAAATACGTTTTGGAGGTTTGCTTCAGGTTGTAGTCATGCCGAAAGAGGAATTTTCCTCAAGGACTTCTCTGAATGTTGCATTGTTCATCTTTCCCTCCATCCTGACCAGCCTCCCAGTCCCTTCCATTGAGAATGATCCGAATAGCAAAATGCTCTCTATACCATTCTGTTTCATATGGATGCTATTGGCTAGGTCGTGTTAACCAATACCTTGTTATTGACACATGTAAACCTTGGCATTTAGGTCATTCTTGACATTTAGGTCCTTCTTGGCATTTTGGCATTTAGGCATTTTTGTAACCTTCCCCAGACATATGTCTCGATACAAATCTCAGAGGTCTGCCATGAGTTTCTAGTACTTCATTGCTTGGTTTTTGCTCAGACATGCATTGCTGGGGACCAAACAGTTTGTTAAGAAAGTGTACAGATACCTTGATTGTTTTCCCATGTTCTTATGTTACAACCTTATGTTAATATGGAGCGAAATCTACAGCCAAAACAAATTTTTATTTGTTTTCTAATGTATTGTAAAAAGAGGTACACACATATTCAATTCATTGTGGAAGGGTGCAACATAAGAAAATGTGGAAAAAGTAAAAGGATTGGATAATACTTTCCTGAAGCACTGTATAAAGACAGATGTGTTCTTTTTTATATCATGTCGAACTGCGAAAGATAGACTTGATTCTTGATCTTCTAGAGCAGGGGAGTGCTAACCTTTAAGCCCGGGGGCCACATCAGGATTTAAAAATTATAAAAGTAATTTGTTAATCATAAATTATTTTCAGGCCAGAAAAGGGCAAAAGTTAAAACATGTATACAGTAGATCCTTTATAATGTGTAAGTAATTTAAATTCTGACTCTGTTTTTTTAATTTCCCTCAATATTATTTTATTACCTTCCACGTACCGGATGGAACTGCCTCATGGGCGGTATTTGGCCCTCAGGCCGTTGTTTGCCCACCCCTGTTCTAGAGACATCTCTTACATCATGCTCAAGAGATAATCAAAGTACACAGGATGCATGTGAGCTTAGTTTGGAATGTATTTTGCCTACCGGGGTAGCCAAAGTAACAAAACGCATACAAGCACACACACACCCACACACTCCCACACACATACATGCATACAATACAAATGTCGGGGTTATCCTATCCAAAGTGTAAGGTCAAATACTGGAATATTTCATTCACAGTTGACAACGCAGCATGGGCTTTCCCATTGGCAAATTTCTGATACAGTTGTAATTTCCAGCTTCTCTTTTTATCATCAAGGCCTTTCAATTATCACTACATTGATCAACTCAAAACAAGTCTCCACTAGACGTATAGTAGACCTCTGTATAAAGGATGTGATTAGAGTAATTTTACAAAGCAAATACTATTCAAATAGGTCATGCAAAGGGCAGCCAATAAGGCAACCTTCCTACTTTAGAAACCTCTGTCCATCTAAGAAATTTACATTAAGGCTTTCTGAGAATAAAGCAGAATTTCTCCATACCACTGTCTCCTTTAGACATTTTTAGATCTCCGAGAAACGGGTCTTGCTTTTATATGATTAGAATCCCTATTAGCGGATCAAAAAAAAAAACATAAGCTACTCTTCCTGGGGTCCACACAAAACACATAACAAATGAAAACAATTGAAAATTAATCCACACACAAAACAACAAGTAACAAATAATAAGAAAAAATACCTAAATATATTATGCACAGTAATGTTCAATATAAACAGCATATTGCTTCACACATTGCTTTACTAGAAATGTTGCTTCACTAGTTTTTTTATACTAGTCTTATTATGTCTAGTAGAAAAGGACATTAGTCCCATTCAACCATAGCTCTATACAACACTGTATGCTGTTGCAAATTTGTTTAGATTTTATAGAATTGTGTAGTACTCACTGGTGTAATGTCATGTGTCATGTGTGTGCAGTAGAACTAAGTACGAGCTGCCTGGACATACAGTCTCATCAACCTTCAATCAGAGGAGTTGGTCATGCATTTCCTTTATATTAGTTCTCAGTATACACTGAAGGGCATGCCAAACTTCTCTAATCTGAACCCAATGTAGCTTCACAAAGTTCATCTTTGTAGTACCTCATCTGACCAACAAGCAATAATATAAATGTTGTAGTATTAGTCTCTGCAGCATTTGCTTGGTGTTAAAAAAAGAAGAGCATCTCTTACCCCTTAAAGGTATAAGACCTTCTTGAGATTTCAAAATCCGCCAGAAACTATCTTGACCTATTGACCTCTCAGGACGTCATCCTTTATAGTAGAATGATGTCCTTTATATTGTTGATTCTCAAAACCCTTAACTAGAAGAAGGATGAATAGATAGCATTCTTTGAAAAGACCCCATAAGTATATTTCTCAAAATGTGTGAAGAGAATATATAAAAATGTATGTTTACATGTAGTCACATTTGGACATCCCCAAGGGTTCAAAACAACTCTAAGTTGTTTATTGTATGACAATGTAAGACAATCAACAGAAAATCTAAATTAATTATTTTTCAACTGTAATATATCAACCAAATTTGGTGTAATGGAGCACTTTATACAAAACCCATAAAGAAATCCAACATCAGATTTGGTTCTGATCCTAAATGTGTCTAAATGTGCTACCTCTGGAAACGTGTAGGTTTTTTTTGGAAATCTTGAAATACAGTGTTTTGTGGTTGAGATTGGGAAGGCTTCTACTTTACAGAATTACACAAATGTCATTCTTTTCAGCAGACCCCTACAATGTGAAAAAGATCGTATGCTTTAATCTGTAACCATTCCGGAGATATGAATAGAAATGTGGTAGTAATTAATATTTGGTTCCAAATACAATGCTCTTAGTCTTGCATATTTTCAGAAAACGTTTGTTACTTGTCGAGGGCTGAAGTGATTTCTTCAACAGTTAGTACAGGTATATAGAGTACTAAGTCATCCGCATACATAGACACACAGGCTTTTTGAGAAACTGGTGGGAGATCATTTGTAAAGGTAGAAAATAGCAATGGTCCTAGTGAAGAGCCTTACAGAATCCCACATGTTACATGTCTTACATTTGAGAAGATTACATTAAGGAAAACATTTTGTGTTTGTGTGTAAATAGCATTCTATCCATGCTAAAGCTGAAATCTAATTGTTCTTCTCCTACAATATTTTGTTGATCAATATATTTTAGCCATGCACCTGTTATTTGTGTGAGTGCTGTGCATGATGTCCCCCACCATTGAAATGGGGAAACCCTCATGTCTGATATAATGACAAAATGTTATTTATTGGTGCACTCCGGGTGGAGCTTAGCAAAAAGGTTTCAGCATTTCAGTTGCCGGCAGTCTCATGAACTGTCTCATGAGCCGGTGATGACTGATGCCATACTCTAACCAAGCTTTAGAGAGAATTAACTTTCAGATAAGGTCTACTAATGCCAAGGTATTTAACCTTCTACCCAGGTACCCTCAGCCATTACATGTATTTGATCTATTCCAGAGCTAGCACACCCGATTTGACTTCTCAGCTAATTATCAAGCATTTACGTAAGAAAGTCCCTTTGAGTGTGGAAAACCTCTAAAGGCATTCATTAAACGAGTCATCTTAATTAATATTTAATTTCACTACCCCACTGATGCTGCAAATACAGCAAAACTGCAAGAAATCAATAGGAGCTCAATCGTAAAATCCTGTTCCTGAGGCCTGGGATGGTCCAACGGTCTAACCCACTGTCTTTGGTTAACTTTCACTCAGACTCTCTCAAAGTAGAGGATATAAAAAAAACAAAAAAACATTTAAACAAAATAAAAAATTATGAAAACTGAAGATAAAGAACCTCCCTCCCCCCTGCTTTCCATAAAACATAAACCGCTGCGGGTTGTGAACAGAACTTTTTTTAGCCAACACACTAAACTACTGTTGCAAATTTACTACAGCGTGTATAAGTGTAAAAGCTGCAAATACTGTACTGACCAAATTACGTTTGCAAGCTTATTTGATTTGCATTATACTTTATTAGTTGCATTTTTTATATTATTATTGTATTTTGATCAATGGTCAAAACCATTAGTATCCTATTGATATAACAAATAGACTCTTTTGGAAATGGTCAGACTCAAAGAAATAGAGTTTATAACAGGGAGAATTTTTTGTTTACAGAATGTAACTCACTGAAATACAGTATACATGCAGGATTACAACTAGTTACCAATTTAAAGTTGGCAGAAACTGTATCACATTGTAAACAAGATTCACTGGGATTTCACGTTTACTTTTGACCATTATAGTACTACCCATTGACCATTATGAAATGTCCTTATTACCAGACTGTCATTACACAGGCTTGATTGCCATTGGTCATGTCAACATGGGTCACCTGACGCCAGTATAATTGTACTAACCGCACCATTTTTTTTTAACTGTGTGAAGCAAAATCTTGCAAACCAGGCAATATAAGCCATTACTGGAAATGTTTTACCAGAATGTGTCATTTGCAGTCTTTTGTAGCTGGGGTGCCCTTGTGAGACTGTCACTAAGACATTTGTCAATATCAGTTTTGCTGTAAGACGCCCACAAGCCATGCTCAAATCAGCCAAAATCTAAACTAGGGAGTCAGTGGAAAATACCCCTCACCAGGTACACTTACAACTAAATTCCTTGAAAAATGTCAGTTGGAGCAAAAGCATATTTACAAGTACTGTTTCTCAAACACACACAATTTTGGTTTTGCTCTGGGACACCCAAAAATATTGAATGGACCTAATGGGAACTTAGTATGTTCCCCAGTTTGCGAGTTGTCACCCTTTAGTTAGGTAGGTACGCACTCTCAATAAGACACAATAGGAGAGACAGGCTCACTCTGTCCTCAGTGAGCCAATAACCCCATAACTCATTGTAACAGCATGCAAAACAGGACAAAAACACAAGTCAGCCCAGCAGCAGCATCTGTCCTGGACATCTGACCAGCTTGTCACCATAAAGACAATGAGCTATATCATGATTGATAAGCCCACGCACTGCTTTATTGAAGTGAGCAGGCCAGCCAGGCATTTTCGTCATATTTTACAGAGGTTTTTCTTTTTCTTCACTCTTTCATGCTCCCTCTCTTGCTCTCATTGCTATTTTACCATTACTCACTCCTCGTGCCACTTTATCTTCCTCCCTTCCTCTCACCCTTCCTCTCACCCTTTCTCTGTCCCGCTATGACTTTGTGTTCTCTCACAAGACACGTTATTCAGTTATTCTCTCTCTCGGTTGCGCGCTTTCTTTCTTTATTTTATTTTTGAGGGTGCATGGCTTACCCAATTCTCTTATGCAACTATAAACCCTGTCTTGATACAATATTATCTGGGATTCGTCATTATACTAATAACGTTACAAAACACGTGGAGAACAGCTGGTGTACATCCCAACCCACCCTTCATCCCCCTAGCAGAATCATCATCCAAGGTCAGCATCAACACAGAAAAATGTGGCACTGACATTCCCTCCATCTAACATTGCATAATATATTATTATTTTATTTGCAAAAAAATATGCTTCATGATGATTTGAAAGTATGGCAAAGCATGGAGACATGGCGGAAAAACACAATGCTGAGCCACCTGTTTGTGGTCTAGCCTTTCCCTCCAACATAGATTTGACCAGCATTCTTTTGTCATACAATTCCTTTATCAAGTAAAAATGTCCGATACCCTACCAACAGCCCTGTTGCCAACCTACGCCAGCCCACCGACCATGCACCTGCCCGACGTCCGATACCCTACCAACAGCCCTGTAGCCAACCTACGCCTGTCCATTACCACGAACATTCTGTGTAATTGTTTATTGCACTTACCTAATCATTGTCCGCCTTTGGGTCCTTCCTTCATAACCCTGATAAAATTAATTGTAAACATTTTTTACAAATACATACAATTCAGAAGGAAACCTCATTTATCCCAACTGGACTGGGTGTCACATTGCCATCTAGCGGCGGGTCCACTTCTGGTCACGTAGCGGCCCAGCGTTCGATGTCGCCGGCCTTTATGTCACCAATGTGTTTGTTTTGTCCTGTTTTCCCCATGTCCTGTGAATGCATCCCTCCCTAATCCTTAGCAGCTGTTACCTATTGACTAGGTATATAACCCTGTGTGTCTAGTCTCTGTGTCCGTGATTGTTACATGTTATATGTGGAATACCCAGACAGGATTACCCAGCACTAGCGTGCCTCCTATTGTCTGTGGGATTAGATTATTGTTGCATGCTCCATCACGCTCTTGACTGCCTCGCGTAGTGGACGCGAAGGCGAATCCAAACAAGGTTTAAAATAAATAACCTTCTTACACACTTTTCTGCACCTTGGTCCTCCTTACTATATACAACACTTGGAAGGATGAGCAGTGTACATTAGTACACCAGAACGTGTTGCCTTCTCTTCAATGAATCTGTATCAAAAGCAACAATGAGGACTTCGCATATATCTATATATCACATCATCTTGACAGCTTTATATAGAAGCAAAGAGTTGTCCAATCTTCTGTTGTACCGATCCGGAGTTGTTATAAGGCCCTTGATGCAAGTAGATAAAAATGAGGAAGGGAGAAAAAGGCAGCGCTGTAAACACAACAAATCAGATGTAGTCATTTATCCATGTGTTGTACTTAACATTTGCCATATGTAACAGACCACGTGAATACGTTTTTTTTACGTTGTTAATTAAATGGGGTTGAGTTAGTCAGTCAGTGTTTCAACTTACTATTGAGGGTAAATAGATTTGCATCTGTAAATGTGGATGTACATTGTTAATTTTGTTCTGTTTGCCAAATACATTCACTAAACTTACAATGTCAAACAAATATGTATTTTAGTTTCCAGCAATCTAAATGTATAGCAATCATATCCAAATACTAAGCAGGCATATGCTCAGGTGTCCTACATTTTAGGGTGCACAGTTTTTTTTCTTTTTTTCAAAATGTATACAAATGCAATAAAGTAGCTGAAAATGATGAAATGTACCTCCATTCCATGGTAAAACATGTACATTTTGTCATAGAAATACCTTCTCGACCCAATAGCAAAATGAATAGGCTTCAATGAAATGAGTTAGTAAATTTAAGCATTGTTTCACAGCACTATGACAAAATGGGCTTATTTGTGGAAACATTTACCTCTGCCCTATGGCAAAAGTAAAACTTTGTGTGTGCGTGTGATTGGTGTTACAAGAGCAGTTGCTATATAAATTGTATTATCTCAATTATCCTGAAAAACTACACTGTATGGTGGATGCTTTGTCAGGCCAGCACAAAACGGCTTTGCTCAAGAATGTAAAAAGGGTACATGAGGTAAACAGTTTTTTTTTCCGTTAGGACAGGGCTGCCCAACCCTGTTCCTGGAGAGAGTTTTCTCTCCAACTCTAATTTAGCAGACCTGATTCTAATAATTAGCTGAATGAAAATCTTAATCAGGTTAATCATAAATGGGGTTGAAGAGAGAACCTACAGGACAGTAGATCTCCAGGAACAGCCCTGCGTTAGGATGTCCTTTTTCCCTCAAGTATCTGATTTAATGAGGTCTGTAAGAATGACTAGTGAGATACGAAATCCACATGGGTCTTAGGGCAGCATACCCCTCCTTGACTCCTTTTCCCCTATATAGTAGGCCTTGGTCAAAAGTAGTACACCTTAAGAAATAGGATGTCATGTGGTGTTTTGAGATTGGTGAACAGAGAGTTGTGGGAGAAGAGATGTGTAAGGGAGCCTATTTAGGGCCAGAAACAGTGTGTGTATCAGGTGTCCGTGTGCTCGGTGCACATTTCACTGTTACCTCACTGGGATGTGCTTACAGGTGTGCTCACCGAGGGAGGCCACCTGACACTCGGCTGAAACCCTAGCGCGTCACCCATGCCAACCAACCAGGATAGGACGGGGCTGTGGCCAAGTGAGGATTAGGTTCTGGCTGATTACATAGAGACTGAATCTCAAGGGCAAACAAGGGCAAACAAACTGCTTTTGGCTCTTATGCACCCCACACATCGAATGCTTTGCAAAGTAGCCGTAGGCTTGGACATTGTTATTTTTAGATTACGCTTGGAAATGTAAATATTATTTTTATTTTTTATTATTGCTCTAACAAAGGGAATTTTGTCAAAAGTGACCTAGGTCTCAGCTTGATTTCCTTGTAAATAATACAATAAATAAAGCTGGAACTTACAGATGAAATGTAGCTGTGTGATATTCACTGAGTACGCAGCCATGTAGGAGAGACAGTAAGGTTTTCATGGGAGGGTTTAGGACATTGTAGATGAAGCTGGAAAATATGTTTTTGTTGAATATGCAGATTTTAAATTACAACCACTGCACAGTGCTGACAAGATTAATAGTATATTTACCTGCAGAAATATATGAAGTGCAGCAGAATTATTTTCTGCAAGCTTTGTGGTTTGACAACAAATCTGAAATTGCATTCAGTATATTTACAGAAGCCTTTATCTACAGTTAATTACAGTCATATGTGTTTATGTTAAATGTGGGTAGCCCTGGGAAATGAACACACAATCCTACTTTTACAAAAACATCCTCTACCAACCTACAGGATTTAAATATAGCACACACTATAGTATGAGTATAATGTATCCTTGCACTGTGCTCAATTTGTCTGATGGCAAGTCCAATCATTTTTCATGTGCCACTGTCACACCCTGATCCCATACACCTGTCTTACCTCATGTCGTCTCCGCCCCCACCAGGTGTCTCCCATGTTCTCATCAGTCCTGGTGTATATATTCCTGGTGTCTCCTTGTTCCTGTTGCCAGTTCGTCTTGTGTGTTACGTCAAGTCGATCCGCCCCCTTGTATTCCCGGTTCTGTTCTGGTCTGTTCCTAGTTCG